>APFE031011404.1:182746-199781 GCA_000404065.3 Pinus taeda
TGTACCTGTGTACTTGTACGCTCTGTAAGTCAAGGGATGGGTGCGTACTCCTGTAAAGGTCAAAAGGCGCGAGTTTAATCTTAAAAAAGTTACTTGTGGTCACTTCTAGAGCTTTCTAGAAGAGTGTTTGACGTGTTTGAGCGCCTCCAGATGGTTCATGCATCCCTATGATAGAGGAACTTATCCCATCAAGAGAGGAGCTACCCCATCCAAAAGAGGGAGTATCCCATTGATGTTGGAACTGAATAACTTCCTCTAGGACACTATAAATACAGGCATTGGGCCAAGGGAGGGGAGGTTGAAAGCTGAACATTCCAAAGGGTAGATGCTGCTGGAATTAGGACTTCCATTGTAAGCTTGTGAGGAGAGATTACCATCCTTTCTTGTTTCATTTGGAAGTGGGTGAGCTTGTCAAAGTAGAGGAAAACTCTTGCTGGACCCTGGGAGGAACTTGCACAACACCAAGGCTCAGGTTGTAATGGTTTCTTTTTTGTTTCCTTAATACAAATAAGTCCATTCTTCTCAATGATTTGTTGTTAATGAATTGTTTCATATACTCCTTGGTCTATATGATGAATATGTTTTGTTTAATGAGATATTCAGGTGTTATGTAATCGTTTGATTGTTAGTGTATGCAGGTTTCGAAGTGAAGGAGGAGCTCATCTGGATCGACGAGGCTAGACTACTACAACAGCGGTTGGACTTCAGGTAGGATCGAAAACACACTTGGTTTCTCGTATGATAATGCATGTTTAGAGAAGGATTGCTCTTAATTATATTGTTTGTCACTAGAGAGTCTTAGGCTCCTAGGGAGGTTAGTTTTGTCAGCAAAAATAACTCTTTCCGCATGACAATTCGGTTTTTACCTGTTTTGGATTTTGGCCTGCTTCATCAACCACAACATCAATACTTTCAACAATTTTCCCTAGTCTTTTATTATAACACTTATATCCTTTACTTCAGGAAGAGTAACCAAGGAGAATGCCTTCATTTGCTCTAGGTTCAAACTTGCCAAGTTTTTCATCAGTCCTTTTGATGTAACATTTGCTTCCAAAAGTTTTGAAGTATTTTACAATAGGAGTCTTACCGTACCAAAGTTCATGTGGAGTTTGAGTGCTATTCACTCGGACGTTTGTTTTGTTGAGAATAGTAACGACATCAAATGTAGCTTCACCCCAGAAGGTTGCAGGAGTTCCAGATTCATTTAGTTGAGGAGTCCTTGTGGTAGAGAATTCCCTTTTTATTCCATGTTCTTCACAAAAGTCGAAGAATTCATCTGAGGTAAATTCCCCTCCTCGATCAGACCCGGGGCATTTGATTTTGCGATCTGATTCATTTTCGCCAATGCTTTGAAGGCTTTGAACTTTTCAAATGCTTCATCTTTATGCTTTAGAAGTCCTATCCAACACATTCTGGAAAAGTCATCAATGAACAATATAAAGTATTCTTCTCCACGTGGTGACTTTTTCCTTGATGGACCACATAAATCAGTATGAACAAGTTCAAGAGGCTTACTAGCTAATCCTTCCTTCTCAGGGAAATGAGCTCTGGTTTTCTTACCAAATTGACATGATTTGCATATTGTATTTTCTAGAATTCTGATATCAGGAAGATCACGAACAACCTGGAATCTGTATGCTTTTCTTATTTGAGAGAAGCTTAGATGCCCCAATCTGCTGTGCCATAACCAATGTTCATCATTTTTGCTTAGGTAGCACTGTTTTTGTCATCCCTTAAGTATGTATAGGTTGTTTGGAGTTCTTATACCTTTGATCACTGTTTCTCCTGTATCAAGCTCACGAACAACACATCCATTTGATCGAAGTACTACTTCATTTCTTTGATCGCACATTTGACTGACACTCAATAGCTTATGCTTTAGACCATCAACATACATAACATTCCCAGCTTTAACATTTTCTTTTAAGAGAACATAACCTTTACCTTTTATGACAGTAGGAGTGTCATTTCCAAATGAGACCTTATTTTCCTTTTCTAAGGCATTATATGACTGAAGTTTCCCTTATCACCTGTCATGTGTTTCGAGCATCCACTGTCGATGTACCACTGATTTTCTTGTCCTTCTGCATACAAGGCTATACCACATCTTTCTGTTTGCGGTTCTTTCTTTTTCCAAGTTTTGGGACCCAATGAAGTTTGCTCCTTCTGCGATGTTTGCTGAAATTTGCTCCTACATTCATAATCTTCATGACTGAAGTTGTTACAGATAGAGCATTCTATTTCATTTTTTAAGAAGCGAAAAGTTATTGTAGGTCCTTTTCATGATCCCTGTCAAATTATTTTGATTTTGTGATTATCTAGTCATGATGGTCTTGTAAGCAACACATTAAGTAGCTTTGTGTCCAAAGTTATGACATGAAAAACATTGGCCATTAAAGAAATTCCTACGATTATCAAACCTACTGACCTGGTGATTGTAGTTTCTATTGACATTCATTCTTGAAGCAAACTGAGTATGATTTACCTGAGGTTGGTTATAGCTTATGTTCATCCTTGAAGTATATTGACCTCAATTTACTTGGTGATCTGCTTTATGCCTTTACTGATGATTGTCAAACTGTTCACTGCTCTTTACTGCATCAATATAGCTTTTAGTGGAGGTGGATGGTTTATGTGCTTCTTCAGTATATCCAAGACTTGTCTTTATCATAGGAGAATGCTACACTTTGATAATTTCATTTAGGGTCTTTGATCCTTTAGCAAATCTAAGATTGAGAGCTTTTGTTTTCTCAATATCCTTTCTTAGACCCACAATTTCACATTCCAATTTTTCATTGTGTTTTTCCCTTTCAGCAAGTTGGAATGTCAGAGTATCTATAATCATATTCTTTTCTTCTAAACAAATTTTAAGTTTAGAGATTTCTTCATAAGGACCATCTTCATCTAAAGCATCCAAGAAATCATCTTCAAAAGCCATCAGAATTCTATAATCATTACTATTTTCATCTTCATCACTATTTGATAAACCATCGCTATCTTCATGTGTATAGTAGCTCTTCTTACTTACACTTTGTTTTCTATTCCATTTTTCTAATTCCTTACCTTTATCAAGCTTATCCTTGTGAGGACATTTGGCAGCATAATGACCGATTCTTCCACAAGTAAAACATTTGAAAGGTAGTTTACCTCTGAATATTCCAGAACCTTGTTGAAGGTTCTTGACAAAATTTGCTTCTTCCTCTCCTCCTGAAATATGTCTTGATTCATTGAGTTCTTCTCTTCCTGAAGCCTTGAATGTGACTTCTCTCATATCTGATGGACCACCTTTTCTCATTTTGACAACAGTTAGGATTCTGTGCAGCTGTGTCATAGTAATACTCTGAAGATCCTTCCTTTCTTCTATAGCAGAAACTTTTGATTGAAACTTATAAGACAAGGATATTAAAACCTTTTCAACTAAAGTAACTTCTTTTATCTCTTCACCCAAAATTTTCATGCGATTAACAATCTCATCTATACATAGGAAGTAATGAGCTATACTTTCATCATTGTGCATTTTGAGAGTTTCATATTGAATTCTGAGAGATTGTAATTTTGCACGTTTTACTTGATTGTCTCCTTCATAGCTTAGAATGATCTTGTCCCATATTTCTTTGGCAGTTTTGAGCTACAAAACCTTGACAAATTCGGATTGTGACAGACTCCCAAATAATGTATTGATAGCCTTGGCATTGGTTTCATATTTCTTTTTACCTGTCGTATCTGTAGGAATTGTTGATGGAAATGTATATCCTCCTTCCATGATTTCCCAAACATTTTTTCCAAGAGATTGAAGATAGGCTTTAGTTCTTACCTTCTAATAAATGAAGTTTCTCCCATCAAAGATTGGAGGTCTAATGGATCCCTCTCTTTCATAGTTACTCATGATGATAGATCTTCCTTCAAGCGATTAAGCTTCTTCTGAAGGACCTGCTCTGATACCAATTGTTGGAAATAATACTGAGAGGGAGGAGGGGGAATCAGTATTAGCAAGTCAATAATATTTCATTTCCATATTTTGATTCATATACACTACTTCAGTTAATGAAACTTGCGTGTATACGCAACTGTATATAAGGCAACTAGTGTATACCCTGTAAACTTATAATTTAGTTAATTCTTCATATGTTGATCTTTAATTTGTGCATCAAAACCATATAAATAGTAACCAAGAGCAGTAAAAACAAAACATACAGTCACACACATGAACACAAGATATAAGGTGGAAACCCAATGTGAGTGAAAACCACCTACTGCAATCGTCTCTATCTTTCTTTTAATAAGAAACTTCTTTTTACAATATTTTTTGTACTGGTGTAGTCTTATACCATTACGCAGGCTTCTACCTATAGAAGGTTACAACCTTCTCTTGTTTTCCAGCTTCTCCTGGAAGGGAGCTACAACCCCCTAGCTCTTGTACTAGCTGATGTACTAGTATGTAGGTGCTGACCTACAGAAGACTGCAACCTTCTCTTTTCTTCCAGGGACCATGTTTCATAAATTTTCAGATTGGATCCATCAATAACATCAATCAAACGTCAAATATATCTGCATCAACCAATCTCCTTTGCACCAACCAAAACTGAATCAAACAATCACTTCTCTGAATGTTGTAACCAGAATACAGTAACAGTAACCAGAACCCAAGCCAGAACCCAGAACACTACAACAACAATCAGAAGTAGCTAAAACATATTTTATGAGGTGTACGCTACTTCAATGTGATGAACCTACATGAATATGCACTTGTATCAAGGAAAACCTGTGTATACACACTTTTGAATTGTCAAACCGGCTTGTATACGTGGCTTTGCTATAATGAACCTACATATAGATCTGTAAATGATGATTTAACCTTTACAATTATTCAGACATCAGTTACAGCCAGATCATCATATTTGCAGATTATGACATGCACCAATTATTAAGACAAAAGATAAAAAACCACACAAAGATACTTCTCTTCAAGCCTTAAGATCTTGACCCATAAATAGAACTTATCCTTCATCAAGCACTCAAGTTCATCCTTGATTCAGACCCAGTTGTGCACCATAACCCAATAACCTGTAATCTAGATCTTGCTCTTCATTAGATATTCAATTCATGAGTGCCTTTGCCTAATGACCTTCTCCTCCTTTTATAGTCTTAGGCCTTACTCAATACCATGGTCCAAAACCACTTAGAATCAATACCTTGGACCAAATACCTGGGGTCAACACATCGGACAAGATACCTTGGACCAATACCATGGATCACAATACCATGGACCAAATACCATGGACCAAAACCAAGTTTTCCAACATGTACGCGCCTTTCCTTTCGTGAAAGTGCGTGCGTACACTATACGTGCCTTTTGGTCTGTGAACCCGCGTGTACACACAGCTTGGTCAATGGGAACCTGTGTATACCTCTCTTTCTTCATTCTGTGAGCCTGAACTATGATCTGTCATCTATGAGAGTTGCCATCAAGGACAACATCTGTGTCATAGTGCCAAATCTGTGTCATGATGCCAACATCTTCCTCAGGCTAGGTGTTTTCAAGAATTCCTTCCAGGGGTAGTGCATCAGAGCTTATAAAGTTGTCCCAGTTTAACTATGACTGAGTTAATTCCTTGATGACCACTAATTTAATTAGACCATGATGATTGAATGTGGCCTGCAGGTTTCTAGACTTCCTTACTCTACTAGCAACTTCATGTAATAACATATTCAGGAAAAATGGAAAATTAATTGCTATTTTGTTCTTTAATGCGGTTAACAATTTAAGGTGTCGAGGTCTTACCACATCATGGTGACCATCGCATGTGCTATATTTCTGAATGAATTTTTCCAATTCATGCCATGGTTCACTCAGGGATGTAGGATAGATACCTTTGCCTTTCCACACTAACTCCTCGCTAGGATCTTTGACCAATTTTGCAACTTCATGAAATACCATGTTCTTTTCGACCCAATTTATGCCTTCTATGGGGAGGCCTATGATCTCTACCAGAATGGCTTCGGTTATTGCTATGGTCATGCCTTTGACAATTGTGCTCTCATTCTATAAATTCTGTAGGAATTCCAGAGCAATTTTGTTGGCTTAGTGGGGCCTGACCCAGGTTCAGAAATGGGTTAGCCAAGAAAATCCCGGTACTACTGGCCCTTTTGGCAATAGTCCGTGGAGCGCGGACTGAGGTCTCACCCAAAGTAGTATGGGAGGGTGCTAGAACTAGGTTTCTGCACCTTGGGGATGTCTGATATGATGGAATTGGTACGCGGTCCAACCTTCGCACTTACTATGCTACGCGCACCAGTGGGTACCCCGCACCCTGTGATACTATCATCGCACAGTTCTAGCCGCAGCGCGACCCATGTTATTTACCCAAGTCTTCCTTAATTATGCACTATTAGCTGATTACTTAGATTATTTTCATATATAAGCATTCATACAAGTATTTATCCAATTGCGTGCAGTAAATAGACAAAGTAAAAGTAATGCGTAACCACAAAATACTGATTCAAGAATAGATGCACAGAGTAAAATTCTCTTTATTAGCTTTCAATCCTAATTAAAGACTCGATCCCGCCCTGTGCACTCAACTGTAGGGGTCTGCACACTCGGCTGCAGACTCTACTAGGCCTCTACGCACTCAGCTGTAGAGCCTCTTACTACTACTACGACCCAGTACACTTCAGATCCAACTCTAAGCTTGAACCATGCCTTCCCTATTCTCTCTTTCCCTCCTGACTTAACTAACTTTACAACTTAGAGCCTCGCTCTATGTATACAATCTCATGGTCCGCGGACCATGGGTAGGTCGACTTTACACTAATTTACAATATAATGTTTAGGGCGGACAAACCTATGACTCAATTGTACACTTTGTGCTCCACGCCCATAATTTGCGGAGTTTTACAACATCTTTGACCAAAACTTGGGCTTTGAGCCCCAAAAACCTACTATGGGGGGGATTCCATGCCCAACAGGCCCCCAACACAATCATTGTGACTCGTCCTGAGTCACTATTTTGGTGCGGCGATCTTGGCACGGAGCCCCTCCAACCGTTCCTGCGCTTCCTAGAGGTTTGTGGCGCACTGATCTGTAGTCTGCTGGACTTGCTGTATTCGTGCTTCCGAATCATCCACATCTGAATCTTGTCCTTTCTTTGGTACCAGCTTCTGGGTCATGTGTTTATAGTCTCGCGCCTTTGTCCAACTCCTTGGTTTGTGAAGACTGTGCGTTAGCTGGTTAGTCAGATAGCCGGCCCACTCATGTAGGGCTTTAGGTGACTACTGTTAACTTTTCCTGGGAAGGGTTCTCCATTGAGTTTGACTAGCTAGACCGTGCCTCCGTCTGTGACCTCTTTTACGACATATGGTCCCAACCAATGCATCCTGAATTTTCCCGAAAATTTTTCGAACTTACTATCATACAATAGCACTAAGTTGTTTACCTTGAAGGTGCGCAACTTGGTATGGTGGTCGTGCCAGGAATTTTCGTACTGCTTTTGTACCTGTTGATGAAATCTAGCCAAAAACCATTCTTCCTCGAGTTCTTCTAGTTGCGTAAGCCTTTCTTCCAGAGCTTCGCGGTCTGTCATGCCTGTGAGCGTTGCTATTCACATACTAGGTATGATGTATTCCATCGGCATGACAACTTCTGTACCATAGACCAACCGGGTGGTGTCTATCTCGTCAATTTCTTGCATGTTGTCCTGTACGCCCATAACACCGTAGGTACGCACAGGTCCTAGTTGTTTCGCTGCGTGTTACATACTTTGGTCAGCGCAGTCTCCAGTATTTTGTTAAATTCCTTGACTATTCCATTAGCTTGGGGGTGGTACAATGTAATTTGCTAATGATACACCTAGAACTCCTTTGCGAGTGCACTGATGGTTTCATTCAGGAAATGCCTTCCACAGTCACTCATTAAGATTTTAAGACAACCAAATCGTGTCAACATGTTTTCAAATAAAAACTTCACAGTCATAATGGCCATGCAGTCCTTGACCGGCTGCGCTTCTGCCCACCGTGTCAGGTACTCCGTCGTCGTGATGATTTAGTGCGCCCCCATCTTTCCCTGAGGTTTGATCGGTCCCACAAAGTCGATTGCCCATTTTTTGAATGACTACAGTGTCATTTGTGGATTTAATGGCATCTCATCCCTTCGTGATGGTTTCCCATCCTTTGACATATATCGCAGGCCTTACAGTGTGCTTTCGAATCCTGGTGCAGGGTCAGCCACCATAACCTTACGTAAAGAATCTTCTGTGCGGTCGTGCATCTTGCATAGTGTCCTCTTGCAGCGCCCTCATGTGCTTCTACGAGGATCCGACCTCATTCAAATTCGGGTACGTATCTTCGTAATATCTCATTGTTGCCCATATTGTAGAGGTGCCCCGTGATGACAGAAAAGCCCGTTGCCTGCACCACCAATTCCTTGTTCTACTGGATTGAGTATTCCTTTGGTGCAGTCCCTGTGGTTAGAAAATGGATTATATCTTCGAAGCGGCCGTCCACGATACGTATTGTGAAGAACTGTGTATCAGGTAGTTCCTCCTCCAAATTTGTTGGTTCCTCACCCATCTCAATTCGTGACAAGTGATCTAGTCCTACGTTTAAATGTCCTAGCTTGACTATGACCTCAAAATCATATTCTTGAAACAGTAAAAGCCATCTACATATGTGACCCCAAACACTGGCTTTTTCACCAGGTATTTCAACGCGGAATGGTCGGTATACGTCTTGAGATGTCCTCTAAGTAAATAGTGTCGGTATTTTTGGAGCACGTACACCATTGCCAAGCCCTCACATTCGGTGGTAGAGTAGTTATTTTCTACTTTGGACAATATTCAACTTGAAAACGTGCGGGTGATCCACGCCCTCCATGCCCTCATGTGTGAGTACGGCTCCCAGTGCGATACACGACGCATCAACATGTACATGAAATTCCACATCCCATTTTGGGAAGATCAATATTGGCACGAAGGCCAGTATCCCCTTCAGGACATCCAAACTCTTCATGCAATCGTCATTCTAGCAATATGTAACATCTTTTTTCAATAGCTTTTCCACCAGCGCGGTTATTTGGGCATAACTTTTGATGAACTTCCTATAGTATCCAGTGTGTCCCATGGTAGCACGCAGTTGTTTAACACTTCGCGGTGCTTCCAAATTCAGAATAACAACAATCTTCATAGGGTCCACCATTAGACATTGTTTGGAGACCACATATCCCAACAGGTTCCCAAAGGAAATGAGGAAGGCACACTTCTTAAGGTTCAGCGCGATTTGGTGTCGGTGGCAAGTATCTAGCATCAAACATAAGCTTGCTACATGGTGTTTAACTAATCCAAAGACAGTCCAATCATCCAGATAGACCTCCAAGAACTTGTGGATGTATTCCTTAAATGCAACCACCATGATGCACGAAAATATAGCTGGTGCGTTCTTCAGTCCAAAGGGCATAACAGTGTACTGAAAGCAGCCCCATTCTGTTGTGAAGGTCATTTTTCTCCTATCTTCTGGCGTGATCTTGATTTGATGTTACCCTAAGAAGCCATCCATGAATGAGTAAGCTTCATGAATACCAACATTCTCCAATACTTCATCTGTGAATAGTGTCGGGAATGGATCATGTACACAGGCGTCGTTAAGCTTCTTGAGGTCCGCGCATATTCTTATTTCACCCTTTTGTTTTTTCTCCTGTACTACCATAGGACTCACCCAGTCAGATTCTTCCACTGGTTCAATAATTCCCGCTACGAGCATTTTGTCTAATTCGTCGTGGACCTTTTCTTTGTACTTTGGGTTCAAGCGGTATGGTCGCTACTTGAATGGCTTCATGTTGGGTTTCAGGGAGATCTTCATCATCCCTAAATCGCTCACGATCCCTTTCAAGTCCATAATTTTTGTTGGAAATAAGTCTTGGTATTTGCAGAGTAAATCAACTACTTTATCGACCGTGGCATCATCCCAATAGTCCTCAAGCGTTGCATACTTTGGCATTGCCTTCATTCCAATGTTGACCTGTTTTGTCTTTAGTGGTGTGGTGATGTCGGGGTCTTCAAGTGATGGTCTGCGAACCTCGCAAGAGCCTTCCGTTTCTGAAATGTTAATGTTTCGTGGGTCCTCATCATCCTCTTCAACTTCTTTCTTTGTAGGGTTCCAGTGGCACGACAACAAACATCCTTTATGTAGATCCCCATCCTAGCAATGGAACCATTTGTTGGCTTAGTGGGGCCTCACCCAGGTTCAAAAATGAGTTACCCAAGAAAATCCTGGTACTACTGACACTTTCGGCAACATTCCATGGAGTGCGGACTGAGTTCTCACCCGAAGTGGTATGGGAGGGTGCTAGAACCAGGTTTCCACACCCTGGGGATGTCTGATATGATGGAATTGGTATGCGGTCCAACCTTCACACTTACTGTGCTGCGTGCACTAGCGGGCACCCCGTGCCCTGCGATACTGTCTTCGCGTAGTTCTAGCCGCAGCACGACCTGTGTTATTTACCCAAGTCTTCCTTAATTATTCACTGTTAGCTGATTACTTAGATTATTTTCATATACAAGCATTCATACAAGTATTTATCCAATTGCACGCAGTAAATAGATAGAGTAAAAGTAATGCATAACCACAAAATACTGATTCAAGAATAGATGCACATAGTAAACTTCTCTTTATTAGCTTTCAATCCCAATTACAAACTCGATCTCGCCCTACGTACTTAGCTGCATGGGTCCGCACACTCAGCTGTGGACTCTACTAGGCCTCTGTGCACTTAGGTGCAAAGCCTCTTACTACTACTACGACCCAGTACACTTCAAATCCAACTCTAAGCTTGAACCATGCCTTCCCTAT
This sequence comes from Pinus taeda, assembly GCA_000404065.3. Taxonomy (NCBI): domain Eukaryota; kingdom Viridiplantae; phylum Streptophyta; class Pinopsida; order Pinales; family Pinaceae; genus Pinus; species Pinus taeda. The sequence continues at coordinate 193,592 of APFE031011404.1, forward strand.
TCTCTCTTTCCCTCCTGACTTAACTAACTTTACAACCTAGAGCCTCGCTCTATTTATACAATCCCATGGTCCGTGGACCATGGGTAGGCCAAATTTACACTAATTTACAATACAATGTTTAGGGCAGACAACCCTATGACTTAATTGTACACTTTGAGCTCCATGCCCGCAATTCGAGTTTTACAACATCTTTGACTAAAACTTGGGCTTTGAGCCCCAAAAATCTGTTGTGGGGGTGATTCGATGCCCAACAAATGTCATCGTTGAACCCTTGCAGACGAGTAAGATATTGTGCCCATCCTGCACATTCTAAGATATCTCGGGCTTCCATGGTGATTTGTAGTAGCGTAGGCTCACTGCGAATAGAGGTGCCACCCATATCAGCTATTTCCTAAGGACAATTTGCAAACCTGCATGCACTATTTGATCCCACAAATCTCGTAATGAAACAACATAAACTTCATGTAGGAGTATAAAGAATAGAAACTAAGTACAAATTCTCAGTAATAATATCTTATAATATCGATAGGTATGGAAACTATTTGTTAATGATGCACCTTCATGTCGTAATAATGTATGACCATCTCCCTTTAATGAAAAGAGGGCGACCATGACCTGTGAAGCATGTTGACAAGAAAGAGAGCACGCGACATCATTATTACATCAAAAAGTGGTCAGAACAATCAGGCAGTTAGAATTGAATGCAATAAGTGCACAACCATTTGATTGGTCAGAGAGGATCATGAGAAATAAAGTGTATGAAATTTACATCATGGAAAGAGATTTATTTTTTGGAGTATGCACGATGAAATCTGACGAGGTGTTGGTTTAAATTTATAACTGCTTATGTTGGATGATCTAACAATGATGAAGTGGTTCATGTAATATACATATGCTGCCCATACTAGTTATTAAATATGTAATAAAAAATCAAAGGTGTTTTCTCCCTTTCTATTTAGTAAAGAAGAACTAAGGACATAATATAAGTTTGGCAACTTCAAAGTATACTTCAATACCATAGGTAGAGCCATTGCTGTCAACAAGCATCTATAGCCTCGATAGAGTTTCCTTTTAACCCACAAATGAGTCAGTATCCTGAACTTAAAAAATGATTTCCCTTTTAAAAAGGACATCGTTTTGGCATGATGACCAAATAGTAACAATGCCACTCACCATATCATAACAAAGTGAATAGGCCGACTCGCGATGAGACCTCCTGTCCTTGGACATTTTGGTGTCACAAGGCTATTACCCTGGTGTGGTAGCCATAATGGGAATGTCACTTATGTTACTTTCCTATGATCATGTTAGGCTAGTGTTGGCTTGAGGGGGCTTGAACCAGGTTCAGAAATAATTTAGCCAAACAAATCCCTATACTACTGGCCCTTTCGGCAACATAGGTCTCACTCGAAGCAGCATGGGGGGATGCTGGAACCAAGTTTCTGCACCCTTAAGATGTCTAAGGGGTTGACTTACTCCAACTAGGAATGTCTTTGCACAGGTCACTACTTGCACTCTCTAGCCTGCAATACCTCTGCGAAATGTATAATCACCTTCACGCAACCCTAACTAGGGGTCGAGGTGCTTTTGCACTGCTAAGGCAGTGATCTGTGCTATTTCCCTAAGTTACATCGCTGACCTTACTTATCTTCTTATAACTATTAGTTAACTTCGCGTAAACAGATACTTATCTTATATTCGCTTATTCAACATCCTTATATAAGTTCGCGCAACAAATAAATAGTAAACTTGTAATTTATACCCAATATACTTCAATGCATAAGACAGGAAAAAGATAGACAAAATGATAATAAAATTCTCTTTAGTATTTCTCTAATGGTTATAGACTCAACTCACCCTATGAACTTAGCTACAGGGGTCCGCGCACTCAGCGATGGACTACTAGGCCTTTGCACACTAAGCTGGAGAGCCTTCTCCTACTCTACAACCCAAAGACTTGACTCTACACTTCAACTTAGACTCAATGCTTCATCTTCATTCTCTTAGATATGATGTCTCTTTACAACTTAAAGCCTCACTCTATTTATATGATCCCACGGTCCGCAGACCATGGGTAGAACTCTCAAGCTGACATTACATTACAAAAGTAAGGGCGTACAACCCTATGACTCAATTACAACTTCACACTCCACGCCCACAAATTGCGGAGTCTTTACAATGGATTTAGTCAAAACTTAGGCTTTAAGCCCCAAAAATTGCATTGGGGGATCCCGTGCCCAACGGGTCCCCAACACAAACATTGTGACTCATCTTCGAGTCACTCTATTGGTGCGGAGATCTTCACGCGAAGACCTCTCAACTCTACTTGGATTTCTACAAGGTCGGTAACACACTCAGAGACTGCCTGCTATATCTCTTAGACGCGCTATTTAGAGACCACTGAATTGCTTCCCTGCATCTGCGCAAGCTTTCCTTCAATCATTACTGTGATAAAAAAGGCCTCGTCGATCCATGGTTGGACACACACCTTCAAAACTGCTTCTTTGTGTCGCGCCGCATCTACTTGCTCCTTAAGCGCTTTTGCCTGTTGCATTCACGTGAGCCTCTGTGTAAGGGCCACCGTCTACGTGGTCCCTTTGACGTTGTCATACCATTTCTCCAGCTCACGTGCTTCTATTTCCAAGCGTTGTATGTTCAGGTCCTCATACAGAGCTGTGAAGACCTCGAATGACTCTTCCAACATTTTGGTGCAGTCCTTTACTACACTGTTGATCTCTTCTATTCCCATTGTGATGGTGCTTGCGTGCTGTTCCCTTACCTTTGGAGGAGTTGAAGGCTGCGCCTTCAACCGAAGCTCTACTATCTAAAGGTTCAACTCCAGCTGAACCTTGGCCATCTCTTCTCGTGCCTTGCACACTCCTGCTACTAACCTCTAGATGCGCGCCTCTGCTGGTGCCTTTGCAGGGATGGCCAACTCAAGGACCATTTGGAAGACCTCCTCAACCAACTGCACCATCTGCTGGTTCTGCACCACTACCTCATCACGTTGTAGGTGTAATTTCTCCATGTTGATTCTCTGCTAGCTTAACTCCTGTAGCACGTGACCCTCCCTAGCCCGCAGTTCTATAGTCACTCCATCCTGCAGGACATAGAGTGTCTCCTGGGGGAGTGCATCCATGGTGATCCCTACTCCCTTCAATGCATTGACCATAGACATGTCGACCTCGTTTTCTGTAATTAGTGCCCCCTCTAGGAGCATTATTGTGTTGGTCATGCGGGCGCGCAACATTTCCTTAGCCGCGGTTGTTCCTACTGTGAGGCTGGTTGAGAGAGTACCAACCTGAGGAGTGTGCACATGCAACTCCTGAATCTATGCCTAGAGGGCCCCCAACACAATTTGATTCTCCTCCATGAACTATTAGAGGGCCTCTGCGGTGACATCGCGCACCATATCCCCTATATCATGTAGATCTCCCTCAGTGAGTGTGATCATGTCGAAAGAAGTCTTAGACGCTTTCGACTTCTTTCACGACCCCACTTGCTCTCTCGGGCGTTGGTGCTTCAACTCTGTCGACGTTGTTTGTGGGTCCACCACCCTCCTCTGTCTCTATCTCCACCTCTTGTTCCTGCTCCAATTTGATGACTCCTGTCATGGTGTTTTTCTTCGGCTGCATGAGTTGCATGGTCACCAAGTGAGGGTATTTATCATGGTCAACAAGATCTCAATCTTTGAACTTCAAACATGGTGCCTGTCCCAGGTACGCTCCTTCGAAAATGATATCGTCTGGTAGTAGTGGGGTTTGCAGAGAGCTCTTTCTCTCATCCAGGTCCTTGGGTACCTTCTCCTTCCCCTTCCGTGGAGGAACATATGTAGGCAACCTAGTTAGAGGGTCCACGCCCTTAGTTTCTTCCTCCATGTCTTCGTCCTCATCCTCTTCTATCAGGATGTCCTCGGGGTCTTCCTCCTCTTCATCGATTTCCAAATTAACCAGTTTCCCCTTTTCTTCCATGGTTACTTTAGTGCGTAGCAGGTTTCTAGGGGATACATGCACTAGAATCATAGGCAACTTATCCTTCTTGGGTCTCGGTGTGTGCAGTTAGGGATTTCCATGACTATCCCGGTGCTCTCAGGGGTATCTTCCACTGTCATGGCCTGCGCGACCTCTTCGGTTGTCATCTCTTCAATTTCCCTGGCTTCTTCAGACACTGCCATTTTGTTTGTCCAAAAATCTCTCAATTGTTCAATCGAGTGCTCAAAAAACGTTCTCAACAGGTCAAACACTTCTTGGTTCAGGATACTCTAGGCGCACAACAGCTCAATTCTCAAATGACCAAGTGTTTTTTGTGGGGTAGCCCTTTGTAATTTATAGCGCCTTTTGAATTTGAATTCGACCATTCCCCCCAAGTCTGCTCCATTAATGCTTCTTTGGCAGCAGATTTTCCCAAGTCTTGTCCATAAAGTTTGCCTTAACTGCCTCCCACCCACTCCATTTGGTCTGAAACCAAGCATCAGATTGTGAATATTGACTATAACAGTCACTTGCCAGCCAATCCGTGTGGCAGCAAAACTACCCATGTGGTGTTGCGGACCTTGTGACACTTCGCTCCTTCGCAGTCCTATCATCGCACAGCTCTTGGGCAGAGTGGTTTATAGTCCCGCACCTCCTTCCAATTGCCTGGAGCGTTAAGACTGTGCTTCCCACAACTAGTTGGGTGGTAAAGCCACCTGTATATGGCTTTGAATTACTATCGTTTACTTTTCATGGACAAAGTTCATCTTTTAACTTCAATACCTGCATTGCGCACTTTACCCTCTGCATCATGCTATCATCTGTGATCCCCTTGGTAATATGCGGTCCAATCCAAGGCATCAAACGGATCAACTCTCGGCAGTAGTCTCCCAATTTATTAACGTAATCATGCACATCTTGTTTTATCAGCACAATCTTTTTATCAAGAAAATCCCTTTTCATTCCTTCCTCCAGCTTCTTGACTTCTTCTTTTTCCATGGCAATTTTCTCCCTCAAGCGAACTTTTTCATTCATGAGTTCTTGGAGCCTAAGATTACCTTGCTAGATCTCTTCATTAGGTAATTTTTGAACACCAGGTAGTGGTCCTTATCATGACCCTGCCCCTTACATTTTACACACCACACTTCTTCACGCACTTCCGGTCGAGTTGTCCTATCCTGTTTTAGAATTTGCATCTCAAGGCACAAGTTTTTCAACTGCGTGTGGATTTGCTGAACTCCCAAGTTAGGATCTTGTATCAGGGTTTCATGTAGCCTCATTGCGATCTCTAAATATTCTGCCTGAGTTGTCAAACTTTGCTGCGACACCGCGTTCCTCAAATGCGGTGATAGTGATGCTACAAACCATTCGCGGTGCTGCCCATCCGTCAGAGTCATGTTAGCTTCGTGAATCATGCACTTCAACCTCTAATCCAGCTCCCAAGAAGTCTTGCCTGGTAACATTGTGATCTCCTTGAACCCAATGATTGACTGTGCTTCTGAATTTGGCTTGCTAAATTCCTTATTCAGCGCAGTTTGGATAGCCATGACTCTCACATTTGGATTATCACTCGAGTGCTTAATGTACCAGGTCAGTGCGTGGTCCTGTAGAGCACTAACTAGCATCACTTTCTTGATAATATCATATATAACTCCTTGCGCTTCCCATATGGCCTTTACAACAAACCAAATCTGGTTTGGATCTTCATTTCACAATCCCTTGAACACAGGAAACTTTATCGAGCTTGCCATATTAAAACACGGTGGTGGCAGAGGTGGTATAGGTGAAGATGGTGATGGGGGATTTTATCCCCTAAGGCTCTTGGGTGGAACCCTAGCAGACTGAAAGTTGTCTAAATCAAGAAACATGCACACACACAGCCATTATGCTAGAAAAAGCTATTTCTAAGGTGAGAAGGACGTACCTCAGGTCCTACGTTCGGGTAGTTCCTCAAGGTTCCAAACCCTTCTTCACGTCCCTTTCGCTCCTTTGCCCTGCAAAACCAACAATTCCAAAGAATGCAGCAGTATATGGACAAAGATTTATACAAAAATCATCTTTATGTTATACAAGAAAGAAGTTAGTTATAAACTTTTAGACATCCATCCACACATGAAATTCAAACATGAACATCATTAACATAAAGAAGAAGCATATCGGGAACAAGACGTGTTTCTTTATTAGACAAATAGAAAGTACAAAAAGAGAATATCACCTGA
>APFE031011404.1:211084-238940 GCA_000404065.3 Pinus taeda
ACAATAGTATGCCAAAGCAATCCCAAGTGTCCAACCTCTCCAACCTCTGAAAATGATTGAGAAATTACATCATATAGACCATCCTAACCCCTTCCCTTGCCTCTAGGGGTCGAGCTCATCCTTCTAGGAGCTATTTGAACTAATTCTAAACAAGGAATTGAAATCTAGGTAGTCAAACAACTTGCCTCTATAAGCTAGGAAACCAATTCATTCATTAAATTTTCACCTTTTAGTGAATGAATCTTCTAGAATAAGTAACTAAGTGTCAAAATAACATTATGTTTCATTAATTACATCAAGAGGAATGAAAAAATCACATCACAAGTCAAAACTGGTCAAACTGGCTTCATTTCCTGAGCTGAAGATGAAAATTGTGCCAAAAAACCCTGTGCGTCGCACGCCTAAGCCCTATGCGCCGCGCGCCTTTCCACCTGTTTTTGGGGCACTTCCCGGAATCCAAATTGAGCTCAGGTTGGCTTGTTGGAAAGACCTAGATGTCTACTTTCCATCCCAAGTGGAATTTTCCAATTTGGTGTCCATTTTCCCCTCCAAAAGTGCATTCTCCCGGAGGTACTTCCTGTTGGTGCAAAAGGTGGCAGAAAGGTGATTTTCATGGTGTTTTTGAGCCTTTTGGTCACCCAGAACTTGATGAAATGCTTTGGCAATATCTGAGAATGTATAATTCATCATGAAAAACCCAAAACTACAAGCCATTTGTGATTTGGACCTCCCAATCTTATGGGTCGCACGCGGCGCGCTACGCGTTGAGCTGAAAAACTTGTTTTGCAAGCCAAAAATTTCAAAATGACAAAATTTTCTCCTAGCATGGTTGGCCAAATAGCTTTCTTGTCTTCAAGTGCCAAATATGCCAAAGGGAAATAAGAAAGAATACAACCTTGGTAACACACTGTTTCCAAACCCTACAACACTTTTTATATTGACAAAGGAGGGTTTTCCAACTTGGATTTCTACGACAAATCAACTTGGTTGGCCAAATAACTTTCTTGTTCCAGAGCAATCAAAGATGAATTTTGAAAAATTGAGAGAGTTTTTTTTCCACAACAAACCAAGGAAGAACAACCTCATTCACTTTTTACACAGGTGTCATGGTTTTAGAGAAATGCCAAAAATACAATCGCCTTGGGAGAATTGATGCACCTCTAAAGTGACCTTGGGAAAATCAAGTTTTCACCTAGCTTGGTTGGCCAAATAACTTTCTTGATGAGTCAAAGGATAACTAGACAAAAATATCTTTCCAATGAACTATCATGAGCTCAATTTGGAGTTAAGTAAGGCATTCAAAAGTTGATTGCAACAGCACTCTGCCTTGAGGCAACCTCATTTGGCACATTTTGACCAGTCTTGGGAGATTTGATTTTTGACAAGGCAAATGAACTCCAAATTGAAAAATTCTAGTTGGGTTGGAAAGTAGACATCTAGGGCTTGAAGTGCCCCTAGACATCAAGTGCCATGCTCAGCCAAAGAAGCTTCGACCAAGATTCCGAGTCTATCCTCCATTTTCGACATTTTAGTGCCCTCCTGGTGCATGCAATTCTATTATAGAGTCATTGTCTTGGTCATATGGATTTGTTGAAAATTAGGAATGAAGGCTTGATGTCTTTGTCTTCAAGTGCCAAATATGCCAAAGGGAAATGAGGAAGAATACAACCTTGGTAACGCACTATTTCCAAACCCTACAGCACTTTTTATATTGACAAAGGAGGGTTTTCCAACTTGGATTTCTACGGCAAATATATCATGAACCCATTACATTAACCTTTCAAAAACCAAGCACAAGTAGTGAATATGAGCCTACCTGCAAGTTTGTGCGGAGAGGAGGCAATTTGATGCCTTTCCAAGCAAATTTCAGGCTTAAAACCCAGTGCGCCGCCCGCACGCCTCACCCAACGCACCACGTGCCTCTGATGCGCAGCACGCGTGTATTTTTACACTGCGTTTTTGTGCCTGATGCGCCGCGCGCCCCTGATGCGCCGCACGCCTTACCCAATGTGTCGTGCGCACCCAGCTACATAGTGAATTTTGCAGGAGGATTTTGGGGGCCTTCCCAGTCTCTAAATCAAGCGCAGGATAGCGCGTTGGAAAGGCCTTTGAGTCTAATTTCCAACACTACTAGAATTTTTCAATTTGGAGTTCATTTGACTTGTCAAAAATCAAATCTCCCAAGAATGGTCAAAATGTGGCAAATGAGGCTGCCTCAAGGCAGAGTGCTGTTGCAGTCAACCTTTGAATGCCTTCCTTAACTCCAAATTGAGCTCATGATAGTTCATTGGAAAGATATTTTTATCTAGTTATTCTTTGACTCATCAAGAAAGCTATTTGGCTAACCAAGCTAGGAGAAAACTTGATTTTCCCAAGGTCACTTCAGAGGTGCATCAATTCTCCCGAGGCGATTGTATTTTTGACATTTCTCTAAAACCATGACACCTACGTAAAAAGTGAAGGAGGTATTTCTTCCTTGGTTTGTTGTGGACAAAAACCTCTCTCAATGTTTCAAAATTCATCTTTTATTGCTATGGAACATATTTTGAGTGAAACTTGTCCCGATGTGTGAAACAAAGAATTTTGTTGAAATGAAGCGAAATGAAGGGGATAAGGGGCTTCTAAATTCTTGGGGAAATTTTTGGAAGTAGGAAGGGATGTTAGGAAGCAGCGGAAAGTGGAATCTCAGAGACTGAGTGAGGGGAAGAGGTCCAAAAGGGCAAAACACAGGCCCAACCTAGAAAATTGCCAGGTTGTAGCAAGAAACTAGGGTTTGTGCAAAAATGAGGAATTTGGGAGATTTCAGTGACGGGAAGTGTTTCACAAGGTACATTAAGGATAGGAGAAGGTGTATGAACATCATGATACAAGTTTTGCTGATGATTTGGCCATCCAAGAGAAATTACCTCCAAAACCCTAGGAGAGGGAAATGACCTTACCTAGGCGCAACTGAAGCATGATAAAGGTGTGAAATGACCTAATGGAACTTGACATGATGATAACAACCTTCTGAATGATGATAGACTCAGCTGAATAGTGACATAGACTGACATTTGGGCAACTTTGAAAGGATTGAAAGCAAACCCTAGACCTAATGCCTAGTGACCAAATTTTGCTTGAAGACTCACTGAAATGACAAAATTTGATTTTGACACCTTAAAATCACTTGTAAGAGCATGTTTGATCACTGGAGGAAGGCTGCAAATACTGACACTAACAGTGTCTACCGCGAACTCAGTAATGAATCCTCCTATAACCTGATTGAGCTAGTGATCAACAACACAGGTGATCTTATTCTCCGATGCTTCCAATATGTGCACCAATTTAGGGGTCCACACAATAGGACTGTCGAGCTTCCACCTTCCTTGGCTATCTGCTAGCTTCGCAATCCACTTGTATAGCTTAGTAGGGAAAGACGTGAAGAAAATTTTGTGGATCTCGGTGTACAGGTAGCAGTCCAACCACTTTTCTTTTGTCAGTCATGGATTCCTGTTCTCCTGCACCGTGAACTCGTGAATTCTCTTGTCCAACTAGTCTTCAATCTCTTTTTTAGTTGGATTCCAGTGATGCGACATCAGACATCTCTATGCAGATTTCGGTCCTAGCAACAAAACCATTTTTTGGCTTGAGAGGGTCTGACCTAGGTTCGAAGTTAATTTAGCCAAACAAATCCTTGTACTACTGGCCCTTTTGGCAACAGCCTGCGGAGCGCGCACTGAGGTCTCACCCGAAGCAGTATGGGGGGATGCTGGAACCAAGTTTCTGCACCCTTGAGATGTCTGAGGGGTCGATTTAGTCCAACTAGGAATGTCTTCCTGCAAGTCACTACGCACACTCCTGGCCTACGATACCTCCGTGATCTGTATAATCACCTTCACGCAGCCCTAACCGGGGGCCGAGGTGCTTTCGCGCTGCTAAGGCAGTGATCTGCGCTATTTACCTAAGTTACGTCATGGACCTTACTTATCTTCTTATAACTGTTAATTAACTTCACGTAAACAGATACTTATCTTATATTCGCTTATTCAACATCTTTATATGAATTCGCGCAACAAATAAATAGTAAACTTGTAATTCATACCCAATATACTTCAATGCATAAGATAGGAAAAAGATACACATATTGATAAGAAAATTCTCTTTATTATTTCTCCAATGGTTATAGACTTGACTCACCCTACGCGCTCAGCTGTAGGGGTCTGCGCACTCAGCTGCGAACTACTAGGCCTTTGCACACTCAGTTGCAGAGCCTTATCCTACTCTATGACCCAAAGACTTAACTCTACACTTCAACTTAGACTCAATACTTCATCTTCATTCTCTTAGATATGATGTCTCTTTAAAACTTAGAGCCTCGCTCTATTTATACGATCCCATGGTCCGTGGACCATGGGTAGAACTCTCAAGACAACATTACATTACGAAAGTAAGGGCGGACAACCCTATGACTCAATTACAACTTCGCACTCCGTTCCCACAAATTGCGGAGTCTTTACAATGGATTTAGTCAAAACTTGTGCTTTAAGCCCCAAAACATGCCTTGGGGGATCCTGCACCCAACAGCTGGCTCCTGATGAGACACCTATCCCCATTTTTTTTAGCTTAATTTGTTATTGTTGTGCTTCTTCTCTTTTTTTGTTTAGAAGTCAGGGGAGGCTCTTCAACTCTTTTAGAGTCCAAGATGGTGTAAGAGGTAAAAAAAAATGCCAAGGATGAATATGCCTTAGATTCTCCATCATATTTATTGAGGAAATCACCATTTGAATGTGTAATAAAAGAAAACTAGTATGGTGGGGATCGATCATGAACAATTTATAATGTACTCGAAAAGTAGACATAAGCAAGAATATTCATAGATAGAGAATGCTAGATATTATACATATATATATATATATACACCAAAAAGGCTAAGAATCATGATGCTTTAGAGATTACTACTTTTAAAGATTTAGGTCGAACTCATAACCAAAAGGAATAATCAGCATGGGATGATAGAAATGAGAACAACAATCATTCATGGTGATGGATCGACAATTTGTTTTTTTCATTCAAGGGGACACCAAATGTTTCATTCATAGAGGGGACAACAATTTCTCTTTGGAAAAGGGAACAACAATTGTTTCTTTGAGAAGGGAATAATAATTGTTTCTTTGAGAAGGGAACAACAACTATTTCTTTGAGAAGGGAACACCAACCATTTCTTTGAGAAGGGAACAACAATTGTTTCTTCGAGAAGGGAACAAAAACTATTTCTTTGGAAAGAGAACAAAAACTATTTCTTCGAGAAGTGAACAACAACTGTTTCTTTGAGAAGGGGACAACAACTGTTTCATTGGAAAGGGAACAAAAACTGTTTCTTCGAGAAGGGAACATCAACTATGAGGAAGGAACAACAACTATGCTTTTAAGGAAAAGCGATTGATTATAAACAATATTTGTATCAAAATTCCAGCGTTCTAAATAAGAAAAAAGAATAAAATTTCTCAACCATTTTCAAAAGAAAATATGTAAATTATTTACAATATGAAAAGAAAACATTTTTTTCATGCAAATGAAGCTGCCAGGTTACCGTCCCCTGCTGCTATGATTTGGAGAGTAGGATCATTACTTAGTTGGTGATATAAAGATTCCTTTGTGAGTGGTTGGTGACAAAGTTGCAACCGATGTCCATTCACTAGAAAGGGAGCACTAGAACCAATGGTGATTAAAGTTATGGTGCCATTGTTATGCACTTCTTGAATCTCATAAGGCCCAAGCCACCTTGTCTATAGTTTCCATGGAATTCCTGAAATCTAGAGTCATAGAGGAGTGCCCAATCACCTTTATGAAATGATTTATTTTTAATAAGCCTATCATGCCACTTGGCCCTCTGCTATTGAATAATTGTTGTACGCCGCAGGGCAAGTAAGCGTGCTTCATCTAGCTTGTTTAATTGCTCAAGTCATCGTGTTTAGGCTTCTGTAATATCTAGTCCAACCTCCTAGGCTGTCCTAAGAGTCTTTATGTCAAACTCTATTGGGAAGATTGGTTTTGTGCCGAAAAAAAGTTGGTAGGGGGAATATCCAGTAGTATTGTGCCATGTTGTGCGATAGGCCCACAAGGCTTCTCGAAGTTTAGCAACCCAGTTCCATCGATTTGACGAGACTGTCTTAGTCAAGATTTCTTCTATGAATTTGTTGGTGCTCTCTACTTGTCCATTTTCCTGTTGGTGATATGGAGAGGTAACTCGATGTTTGACGTGATGATTTCGCATGGTGGCTAACATTTTATGTTATGTAAACTGTGATCCTCCATCGGTTATCACCTCCCTTGGTAAGCCATATCATATGAACAATTCAAAAAGGAAGTTAATCACTATTTCTTCTATGGCTTGTGGCAAGGCTACTGCTTCTACCCATTTAGTTACATAGTCCGTGGCAACTAGTATATAGGCCTTTTGATTTGACGGTGGATTAAAGGGCCCAACAAAGTCAAGCACCCATCTTTCAAAGGGTTCCATCACCAATTGTGGCTGCAGTGGCATTTCGTTAGCCTAGCCAGGACAACCCATCCTCTAGAAACTATCCTAAGCTTGAATACATTTCCTGGCATCTTTGAATATGGTGGGCGAGTAATGGCCCATCCAAAGGATCTTATGTCCAGTTCTATGGTCTATGAAATTTCTGCCACAAGGCTTGTCGTGACAGGCTTTCAGGATGTCATAACCCTCATCTTCTCGAATGCACCTATGAATATGTAAATCAGATCCAGTGTGGAAAATATACCTGCCAATCCATGAGAATCAGGCAATGCGTTGGACAATCAACTTCCTTTCCTTGGGCGACAGATGGGCTGGTAACTTCCCGACTGCTAGATAATTCGCGACATCCACATACCAAGGTGCTTTAATCGTTACAGTGAATAGGTGCTCATCTGGAAACTTATTGTCTATCGATAGCAAATCATTCGTCTTAGGTACCCGAGACAGGAAGTCTGCAACAATATTTTCTTTCCCTGGCCGGTCCTTTATGGTGATATCAAACTCCTGCAGTAACAACAACCATCAAGTTACTCACCCATTAGTGATTGGTTTGTTGGCCAAGTACTTGATCTCAGAGTGGTCAGTATACAGAAAGACTAGATAGCCTGTTATATAATGTCTAAAGTTATTGATAGCATGTATAACAACTAGAAATTATTTTTTTGTTACTGTGTAATTTAACTCAGTAGGGGTAAGGTTTTTGCTAATATAATAGATAACATAGGGCTTCCTGTCCTCTTCTTGTCCAAGTACAATGCCTATAGCTATGTCTGATGCATCTGTAGAGATATGGAAAGGTAACTCCCAGTTTGGTCCTCGTAATACTAGTGCAGTTGAAATCAACTTCTTCAGATCTCCAAAGGAAACATCACATTTGTCAGACCAATTAAATTCAACATTACCTGTTAAGACATACAAAGGGGCAGCAATTTTTGAAAAGTTCTCAATAAATCTGCGGTACTACCCTGCATATCCAATGAAACTACGTACGTCGGTCTGGGTGCTGGGTGTGGGTAGTGCAAGAATTACCTCTATTTTCACTGGATCTACCTGTATTCTTGCTGCAGAGATGTAGTGTCCCAAAATTGCACCTTCATTCATCATCATGTGACACTTTACATTGCTTAAACATAACATGGTGGCAATGCATCGTTCAAGTACTTTTTCCAGATTTTGCAAGCCCTACTCAAAATCACTTCCATAGGGGGTGAAATCGTCCATATAGATTTCAAGTCCTTCATTGATCATATCAGAAAAAATGCTCAACATTTCTCTCTGAAATGTGTGGTTGGGGCATTGCATAAACCAAAGGGTAAAACTCTGTATGCAAACGTACCCCAAGGGTAGGTAAATGTGGTTTTGTCCTGGTCTTCAGGGGCGATCTGGATCTAATTATAGCCGCTAAAGCCATCGAGGAAGGAAAAAAATTGTTTCCTTGCTAAGATGTCGAGAACTTGATCAATGAACGAAAGAGGGAAATGGTATTTCTTGGTGGCTTAATTCAGTTCTCTGTAGTCCACGTAGATTCGTTATTTCCCATTTTTCTTGGGAATGACTACCAATGGGGAGACCCATTAACTATTTGAGATAGGATAAATAAAATTTACATCCAAAAACTTTTGCAGTTCCTCTTTCACAATATCTCTGAGGTGAGGATTCAACCTCCTCTGGGTTTGTCGAATGGTGCAAGCATCCTTCTCAATGTAGATATGATGGGTACCAACTGGGGATCTATACCTTTCATGTCTGAGTATTCCCAGGCAATTTTTTTTTTTATATTTCTGAAGTACTTGAATAAGCCTTTGCTATTGATGATTGTCTAAGTTACCATTAATGTTAAGCTTTTTACTTGGTTCAATCTCAATTGGCTTGCTATTATAAGCAATAGTCATTCGTATATGCTGATCATCTGCATCCCTTGAGGGATCTCCCTATGCTTCATTATCGAGGATGGATTTTAATACTTGGCATGTCGGATTATTCATGGAAACTAGTCTATTAATGAAGTTTTTAATCACATCGTCCTCCATTTGATTCTTAAATTCAAGAGTTTCTTCCAGTGTGAGAAGAGAGTGTATGTTTTCTTCCAGGTATCTAGGTGGGTGTAATTGAGTATTTACAATAGGTAGACTTGGTTTAGACGGGGGGATACAAAACACGATTCTTCACAAAATTTGCTTGTGTAATAGTCATGCTGCATGAACGACATTATATATAAGCATCTGCTGTTGCTAACCAAGGTCGACCCAATATCAAAGGATGTCCATCTATCCTACTTCTTGGGTTGATGACTGGAAAGTCCACAGGATATTCCTAGGAATCGACAGAAACAGTCATATCCTGTAAGGTTCCTTCAAGTCTAACTATTGATCTGTCAGAAAGTTCTAATAAGGTTGAGGTGGGTTCCAAAGCTGTAATTCCCAGAACCCTGAAGTTTTCAGTAGTTAGAATATTAATGGTTGCTCCAAGATCTACTAGTGTGTTTGGAAAGGCACAACCTTGTATCTGAACGATTACTACAGGATTCCCTGGGTCTTCATATTTAATCAGTTCTTGTTTACCCAGAAGCAGGTCAGATAAAGTTCCTATCACATGCATTGTTGGTGGGTTTCTCAATTTCCTCCCAGGATTCTTCCCACATAATTCCTTAATTGTTTTGCATAAATTGGGATACCTTGTATGGCCTAGAGGAGCGGAATATTTATACACAAAATTTTCAATTCCCCTAAGATATCAAAATTAGGGTAGACAATAGGTTTAGCTATTTCTAGTATCTCGGGGAATGGGGGAGTAGAAATTATAGTTTGATCGGAATTCTGTTGCTCGATTGTGTCTTCTCCCTGTTTTATTTCTGTAGAATCATAGTCGAAGGATTTATTACGGGTTGTTTTTTTTTTTAGTTTCTTTGTTTTCTTTTGTGGAAATAATGTGCCCTGACCTTAGCCGAATCTCATTTCATTCGACTGTTTATGTGTCATTATCTAAATTCTCAAGGATTTATACATATTGGACCGGTCTATTATTAGGATTCGAATTTGGTTGAGTTGGAAGTTAGGGGCGTACTAAAGGTTGAGGGTTCTGAAATGGACCAGGCAATGTAGGCTGAGGTTGAGAACCCGCTCCCATGGGTAAATTGTTCATCCCCATAGGGAACTGCCAGTTTTGAGGCCAATTTGGGTTCTGTGAAGTGGAAGCACTGCATTATGAAGGGTAAAGATTACTAGTTGAATTTTTCTAGAAGGGGGCATAGCATTTTGGATTTGGCCAGCCAACTCCTAGGAAGGGTTGGTTTGGCCAGGGTGACATGGAATACTATTTGGATTTCTAGGCAGAGAAGGGTGGTTGACCTTGCCATGTTTTTCTAGGATTTCTTTGTTGATTATATTGTGTAGGAAAGAACAAAGATGAGTCTTGTGGCATACCTGAGGGTCGTGCTTACCATTGTCGACATTGTGCCATTAAGTATGTCGACTTTGTTCCTTCCTCAACTTCTTGAACACTGATTTTAATCCGGGAAACCATGGACACTGATAAATTCAATGGTCCTTGGTGCATATAGAGCACGTCTGAATCATGTTCAAAGGACATTCTCTTTGACTGTGCTTATTTCGGCAGTATGGGCAGAATATGGCTAGCGTTTGTTCTGCCTCAACTTGTCTTTTTCTAGCATGTAAGACATCTAACTGTGTTGTTAGCGTGACTAAGATATCTATCTTGAAATATTCCAAGAGGTTGTTGATCTCTGTTCTCGTCATGCCTCCGCTAGGAGGTCTGCTTCATCTAGTCATGGAGTCTTGACTTCCTAGCCTGATGCGTGTGCTACCCCGCGAACACTTGATACACAATTGGACAATTTCATCATAGTATTCTTGATAAATCTCACCTTTCCCCATTAGATTTAAAGTTTCTACCCATTCTTCTCTCATTCCCTTTATTAAAATGGCCTTCAAGGCTACTTTTGGTAATTTGGAATGGGGGGATCTCTGTAAATTATATTAAAACTATTCGATGTATTCCTCTAAAGTTTCATTATCCTTCATAGAAATTTTGAAGATTTCATCTTTTAGATCCCTAGTCCTACAATAGTCCTGGTATTTGGTGAGAAAAACATTTTTCATGTCATCCAAAGAGTTAATGGTACTTCCACCCAAACCAATAAACCATCGCAAAGCTGCTCCCTTTAAGGTGGAGGGGAACAACTTCAATTTTTGAGGATCAGTGGTGTAATCATAACCTCTGCACAGGATATCAAACTCAAATAAAAAAGAATTTGGATCCTTTGAGGTCATCCCGTGAAAGGTTGGGATATTTTCTAAAGGAATAACTTTCATCGGGGCATTGGCTACTGGGTCGACGATAGGGTATTCCAATGTCGAGGTCTGAGCTTGAGGTGGTTGATTCTCCAGTTGGTCGAATACATGCCAATAATATTTAGGGATTTCCTGGTCAGGGGGTGTTATTTGTGTGGATGGATTATTTAAAATTCGAAGGGGATTTACTGCACCACTGAGATCTGGGATATTCTGTACTTATTTTTCATCCAAGATCATAGGAGATCCTAATTCAAATGGTTGTGGATCTGCCTTAGCAGCTCCACTGGTTTCTCCCTCTCCTTCTTTCAAATTACATGATTTTCCCTCTTGTGAAGGACCAGAGTATTGATTATTTGTATTTTGGAAACTTTGCTCAGATCCTTTAGTTTAGCTATGGATCTCGGCATAAGCTGTAGTTGGTGATTCTGTTGCTTGAGGGATCAAAGTAGAGCCCTTTCCAGATACTATCCGGGGTCCTACTGATGCCTGAGATTCAACTCTCCGAATGATTTCATCTATAAGGTTGGTCTCCCAAGGGTCGTCGATCCTTGGTCTTTGGTGATTTTTGGTATTGATTTATGGTCTATTGATATCTTTTTTCTCCTAGTCATTCATACATAACCTCTGTGTATCTACTGAGAGAAGGCACTTTGAACAAGTTTTTTTCTTGCTATGTATGCAGGTTCTTACCTCCTGTTTTCAATACCCAATTCTCTTCAGAGACACAAATTAACTATTATCTTGACAACCTCCCCGACAACGACACCAAAATGTTGGTGCACTAAGATGAATTTATAAATCAACCTTCATCCTACATTAATATGTCAACCTGGGATTCGTCTATCTATTTCAAGGTTGTAAGAACTGTCTGTGCGATAACAATCAGATATTTAAATGCAGGTAATTAACTAATTGTTGTAGAAATAAACAATCTCTTAACAACTCATTAACTCTTAGAAATGCAAAACAAGAATTATTCTATAATTCGAAATCAGAAAGATAAATCACTTGCAAACTACTTTCAAAAAAAGATCTTAATTCAATGCCATAATACAAGAGAGGAAATCAACCCAAATAATCAATCCCATGCGCATTAAAGGAGACTATTCAAATCATACTAATTACGAAGAATATTCAAAGCTAGAAGTAATTGCAGAAAGCATATACTAAGAGGGAACAACAATCATACAAAAACTTACTTTTTGTAAATAAAAATGATATTAACTGAGCTATATGATTTACTCTAACTCAACCAAGAGAAGAAACAACAACGTAAATCTTGACACTAAAACGTAAATAGCATAATACAAGGAGTAGTGGATCTTTGAGGGACCAGGCCCGAAGCCTCTAGAAGAAAACTGTTATCGAAACTCAATACACAGATTTAGTGGAAAAATTCGAGTCTTTCATTAACTATCAAAGGAATCACAAAATCACTTTGACTCCTTAAAGTTCAATCTACATTCACAATCTTGTTGGAATTTTACAAATTACAAAGTTACAAAGTTAATTTCGTTTTGATTTACTAGCATTATATATTGTATGAACTACTAGTAAAATCAGAGCTTATCCTGAGGATCAGAAGATCCTCAGGATTGCTCGGATGAATAATCAGATTTCCACATCAATCCCGTATTTTGCCTTTGCCTTTAGCGTGGTTCACACAATTGTAATTAACGACATCTCCCTTTCTTGGCATTGCCGTCTTATCTGAAAGGAACAACAATTGTCCAATCTAGTCAACCTATGCATAAACAAGTGGAAACTTAGGCTTTTGATACTAAAGACATGTAATTTGTCCAACACTACTTTCTATTTTCTTTTCACGGTCTTTCTTTGAGAATGTGCTCAAGACGAGAGTAAATTCATGGAAAACCATATGATTAGTTAAGAAAATAAGGAGGAAAAACATACCTTTTACACGACCCAACATGGCTTATTCTAAATTGTATCACTTATCTCTATGGTAAATCCATTTGAAACCATTCTTCATTCTATATTGTGAACCAATCCTTGAGAGTTACTGTAACTATAACTTAGATTCCCTTAGTTTGACTGTAACCATAACTCTGATACCATGTTGAGAATTAGGGTAGGGCAATGTTTAATTCAATTCTCTTTACTTGATTACTACTTGTGTAACTCTTCTTAGATTATCTTTTTCCATTATTATTATTATTTATGTGCAGTACATCAAATATAAATCAAAACAATGACACAATGATTAGGCTACAAGATAGGGCTAAAACCCCTCCTCTTGAGGGGAAAACCCACAAACCTCTTCTAAGAGATTCTTACTAGATGAGTAAAAAGACCATGAACAACCTAAGACCAATGCTGCCTCACCTAAACCAAGAAACAATCATCCTCCTTCCTTGATTCTTCTGTCATCATCATGTTGCACCATGTCTCATCACTGATCATCATACTAAAGCATCATCATCATTGATCATCATGTAGCACTGAGCACCATACTAATCATCACGAAGCCCTTATCATATAGACTGAGATCTTATCTGAATTGAAGTATGCCATGTCAACTATATATGATTTGTATCACTGTGTTACCCATCCGAAAGGTATCGCCCATCCAAAGTTGTAGCAATGTGACTTCCATCTGAAATTGTAGCACTATGATCTATCCAAAGTTGCAACACTGTCCTTTCTCTATGATTCGAACCTGATCTGACCATCTGAGAATCACAGAAGGAGGTTCGAGCTCCTGTGGTAACCCTTCCTATAATAGCCTCCAAAAAACTCAGAGGAACTGCGAGCTTTTTTATATTATGACAGCGAGGGTATACACTCCCTTACTCCCTTATATAGTTGTTGGGTCATACATTTGAGCCGACCTAAACTATTGAACTGACGTGTCTATACATGCAAGCCAACATGCCACATTTGAGCATATAGATATATATATATATATATATATATATATTGGAGCCGACGTGGAGCTTCTTTCTGCACATGTTGAAGCTGACTTAAGGATGATTGTGCTTGTCTATTATGGAGGACTTTTACAAGTGTAACAACACTTCATATACATGACTCTGAATGACAAATCCCTAAAGACATCAAGAAGAAGTCTTTGACCTATAATAAAAGCTCCTTGCTCATGAAACCCGTGATGTAAGTATTACAAAATAAATTTTATTATTTTTGTCTTCTTCATTACATGAATTCATAATTACAAGTCATTATGAAGACCGAACCTAGTTACGTTCTACAACAGGTTGAAATGGTTTGGTTAATGGAAACATATGAGTTTAGGGTTTAACCAATGCATGGGGGTTTTTAATAGGTGATTGATGGGAGGGTTCTAAAACCAAGGTTTGGGTTTGTGGAATGAACATGGGTCAATGGAAAAGGCATTTCATGTTGGCTTTGGAGGAAGTCAAGCAATCAAAAGCTCGAAGGCTCGAGACTAGAAGTCTAGAAGCAAGGCATTCATCTATCCCTTCTCATTCATAGTCTAATCATTTTTATTACATGGTCAAAGGTTGTCTTTATTGTTCTTGAGGTTATTATGGATTTAGAAAGGAAGGCTTCACTTGCTCACCCTTGGGGGATATGGCTTGGGATCGTGAGAATCTAAGTAGGGACGAAGGTCAAGGTCTATAAGGTTTTTGGGTTCCAGTTGGGCTAGGGTTAATTGGTTTTATAGTTGCAAACTGTAGTTCCAATATTAATATTATACACCTCCATTTCTTTTGTAAACATGCTTATGGGGTTATGACAACCTGGACTCTCCAATGCATGTATATGCATATTTTTTTTCATAATTTGGAATGTGAACTAATGCAATATTACTACTTATTGCGACAAATGTAACATGCAAAATGCTCATCTATGAATGAATATATCAAGCTATGAATACATGCATCTCTTATTAGTCCCTGCCTCCACAAGGGACTATAACTTTTGACCATTTTCAAATGCGTAACCAAAGTTTTTGACCCCTATTAATTTTGACCATTTTCAAATGCGTAACCAAAGTTTTTGTATTTTTTTTTGTAAATTTTTTTTCTTAAATTATTTAAACAATTTTATAAATTTTGAAAAAAAATATTTCTCATTTTCTAATTGGCCTAGAGCACTTTTATGGGACTTAATAACCTTGGTGGAGTGCATTTTTATTTTCCTATTTTCCAGTGCTTTGACACTATCATTGACATTGTATGCCTACTACTCTGCGCAATGATGTCATAACTTCCTCCTTGCATATGCCAACAATACCTTGTCTGTGGGTAGTGTGGCTAGTCTTGTCATGACATGACAACCTACATGCATCGAAGTAGAGAATACAAGTTTGCTTATTTGTTATGTTCCTTTGAATCTATGTGCTATAAAATCCCTAACTGTAACTCTTACAATAATGATAGTGCTTTCGACCCCTATCTTCACAACTGCTAAAACGCATCAGAGGTAGAAGCAAAGCTAGGAAAGACAGGAGCTAAGCTAGTTGCATAGCTTGTACAGAGACCATGTCTATTAAAAATATGTGCAAATTATTTACAAGAAATAATGTTTAATTGTTACTAGCCATGTCACTCCTATGCTCTCCTACATTCACTGCAAAACCCCACTTTAAATAACAACACCATCCATAAACCCCAAATGAGGGTGTTTCCACTCAATTTCTCATCGATAAATGTGGTTTGACACAAAAAAAAATCGCTAAAGCCTTTAGACATCACAATGAATTACATGGAATAAAATTGATTTAGAATATGGAAAAGTTTTAGAATTATTAAATGGCAAGGGTTTCATCAGCTTTACCCAGATTCAAAGGGTGGTCCTTTAAGACCATAACCTCTTTTGTTGTGTCAAAAGAAACATACAATCTAAGCTCATGCTCCTCAAGACTTGCATGAAAGAAGACCATCTCTCCAAACTTATTTTGGCAAGTACACAAGTATTTAATATCAACGAACAGAAGCTTAGATCTTCGATCTTACTTTTGGAAAAATTGGGGGTCGATGGGAAGCTTTATCAGAAATTTTGGCATGGCAACCCCATTTCCTCATGCCTTCGTCGGAAAAAAGTTGGAGTTGTTTAATTGGGTCGATGATTTAAGGTTTATTCTTGGGTTATTGTAATTGTAAATTTTTAGCAAAAAATTATAGTTTATTTCCGTGGCCGGAGTTTGCAAAGTTCTATATTCGCTATTCATGAAAATTGCAGGTTAAAACAAACAACCAACTATCTGAAATATATTAGGAATTTAATACTTTTTCAGGGCAGATAGTTTGTTAATTTGTGATTTTTTGTCCGTTTTTATTTTATATATATATATATATAATATATATAAATAATATATATTTTTTTTTTCTTTCAAATTTCTCTATATTAAACAGAAATCAAGCCTTTAATAGAAACAAGAAAATTTCTGCATTGCCCGTTGAAAGTTTGACTAAGACGATTTTCTTATTTAAAAAAATCATTTTAGAATTACTTAGATTAATTTGGATGCAACAAGAAAATTTATGGTGGAATATTCAACTAACTTCTTTTCAGTTGAATGGCAGGTTTTTCAGTTGATGAAATTCAAAGTAGTGTGACTGTGGTAGATTGCGGATTATGGCGTGAAAATTTGGACGTTATGAGGGGGTCACATCTTCCATGGATGCAAAATTTGCACATACTAATTAAGATAGTTCCAAGTGGATTGATAAAATGTTACCAAATTTGCCCCAAGAAAAAATTGCTTAGATTTTTTAAGTAAAGGAGCCAGTTATGTTACTGTCATCCAATAAAATAATGACTTTTTTATTGATCAGCAACGGTTTTTTATTAATTATTAGTATCTGAATAAAGCATATGTAGAAGAAGGGTAGGGTATGTGTGGGAGATTTTTATTCCTCACACATCTCCGACTTCATACACTTGTTGTTTTGCACAGTTATTTCAATAATTAGATCATTTTTAAAAAAAATGGTTACTATAAAAAACAGAGTTATGTTAGTTATCTAATAAAACAACTAATTTTTTTATTAATTTTTGCCAATAAGATTTGTATTTTTAATGCATTGAATAAAGGATATGCCTAAGAGGTATGTGCTAGAAAACCTTTATTTTGCACACATCCCCTATTTCATACATAAGTTGTTCTGCATATATATTTTCACAATTAGATCTCTTTTAAAAATAAATTATCATTTAAAAAAACTTTTTGTATATAGATTAAGTTAAAGTTTTCAAATGCATATACTTTTAAATTTTTTCATATTGTTGTTGTTTATATAAATTTATACAACACAGATCTTCTCCTACTTAAAATAAAATTTCGTTCGCGTATATCAAATTTATATATATAATATATATATAATATATATATATATATATATATAATATATAATATTATATAATTATGTTAATTATGTTGTAGATTAGATTCCTCTCACACCCTAAAATGAGATAAATCTAGACTAGTTGCTAGTTAAATCTAGGAAAATCCTAGAAAAGTAATTACAAGGTAATAGCGATTCAAATTTCTCTACAAATATTATAACATGCAAAACTTTGTTTTAATAATTAAAAAAATATTGCTTGTTGTCATTATGCCATTATATATGTTAACTTAACCTTACTATTGTTGTAGGGGTAGTATCCTTGGAGCTATAGTATTATGCATACTATGTATTGATGTTTTGAGAGTTGGTATACTGTTGCCGGTGTGTTGATGTAACTTCCATGTATTGTCATGAACATTGCATTGTCATAGTATTGCTATAGCTATCTTGAACTGTGTATTGTTGGGGTTCTAACATGAGTACTGCGTATTGATAAGTTAGCAAAGTTTAGTTGTATGTTGTTGTTAGATTTTTTCTATAGATGTCATATATTATATAAGCCTTGTCTTGTCATAAGTCTTGTATTATGTTACAACTTGTGCTGATGTATATGGATAACTTATGAGTATGTTGTTGGTTAGAGGATGGTTGAGCCTGGATAGAGTATGTGAGAATGTCGATGTATGTTGTTACAGGTTGATTGAGTAGAGATAGTGATTTGATGTATTGCTGAGCAAGAGCGAGTTGTGCATTGTTTCCAGGGTTTGACAATGTTGATGTACTTAGCAGATTTGGTTGTTGAGCGAGGGCTTTGTGGTTTTATGTTGTTGTTATCACTGAGCATATTTCGTGGATCGAGTATGAAAATGTATGAAATGAGGTCCACAAGGGTTTGATGGTTGGGGCCTTTAGGGAAAATGGTGGCTTGTTGATTAGAGAGTAGTGGCTTCCTTCAGGTGGTGGTCTGAGAAAATATATGGGCATTAGGGCCTCTAATAGATGGATGTTTGCAAATAGTTGTGGAAGTGGGTGCTTCCATTAAATAGTGGTTTGAAGCGAGTGGGTGCTCACTTATTGCAAGTTGGTGCTTGCATGCTGGTGGGTGCTAGTATATGATATGAAGGAGATTTTATGTAAGAAGAGGAAGAAGACAAGTTTAGTGGTTTTTCTCCGGGAAGGGTTTCCACCTAATATTTGGTGTCTTCATGTGTTTTATGATGTTTTAATTGTTGTTCTCATGGTTTACTTGTGTGTGTATTATTTTATGCTAATATGTTATGATCATATTTATTATATATATTATGTTGTCAATCATTGTATGATCAGTTATTTGTAAAGGAAAGGATAAAAGTGATAATTGTTGATCTATTTTGTACAATACTAATTCACCTCCCCGCCTTAGTATTTTCAATCTCCCAACAATTGGTATGAGAGCGAGTAACTTCGAGTGTAGTGTGCTAGAAGGCAAATTTTGTAAATTTTCCTTTTTGATTGATCATCAAAGTGTGCCTTTGCTCAGTGCTGCAAACTACTAGGTATGGAGAGAAAATTTGAAGTCTGAGTTGTTAGCCTATGGATTTGATGTATGGAAGCTATTATGCAGAGGTTATGGTAAGGACACCCCTTTAAAGAAAGTGCAACAACAAAATGCCCAAGCAAAATTTGTGATCTTCAACAGTCTTTGCAATGCTAATCTTGAGGAGGTAATGGATCTCAAATCTGCAAAAGATATATGGGATAAATTATAGATCCTGTATGGAGGAGACAACAATAGCAAAAATGGTGAAAAGGAGAAGAATAGAAGGAAGACAAAGAAGAAGGGATATCAGAAGAAAGATTCTTAGCTTGATGAGATCCATCCCCTAGTGTGAATGCAACTAATCATAAAGAGGAAAAATAAAAAATGAACACACAACAGAACCATATGTGATGGAACAAGGTTGATTTGAAGGTTATGATCATTGTGAGGTATTTCCTAACTATGGATTAGATGGATATGATGTTAGCCATGAAGAATCAAATAGTCAAAGAATACAATGATTGTGATATAATGGTGGTCTTGAAAGTTGAACTTGATTCGACCCTAGTTGTAATAGAAAAACTTACTGATGAAATAGAAAGGCTAACAACTGTGAGTAGAGATCAAGAAAAAATATTGTAGATATTTGATGTTAAGGAGTTTGAGCTGAAATAAGAACTCATCCCCTTGAAGACCCACTTAAAAGAAGCAAAAATAATTGAAGATGTGATTAGAAGCTAGTTAAAATAAAGAGAGGGTAGATGTGAAAACCTAGAGGTTGGAGTTGTTTCTATGAGGAAGGAGCTAGAAAATAAAGACAATTCGCTCAAGTTGGAGAAGAGTACCAAGCTCTTGGAAAACATGCTTAGCAACCAAAGATTTCCCTTGATCAAATCTGGTCCTGGCTTTCATACGGGAGATTCTAGCTGAAACAATAATACAAAACCTAAAGAACTTGTAGCAAGAAATGGTAGCAACGTAAAAAACAAGAGAGGAAGCAAACAACAAAACCAACACCCAATGAGTGAGTCAAAGAAAGTTTCATTTGCAAGAAAGTCATATGCTCCTAGAGTTGAAGTTAGCGAATCTACAAGATTTCAAAGGAGAAATAACAACTCCTTTTCTCCTTTGATGGATGAGGTCGAGTGTTACATTTGCCACAACTTTGTACATGTTGCAACCAACCATAGAAGTAGAAGTTTCAGATCTTACTTGCAGAATATGCAACAATTTAGGCAACAAAAGGAATCATCATTATCCTTCAGGTATACAACTTTATTTCATGGTTATTATTTCTCATGCAACAATTTTGGTCATAAGGTAGTTGTTTGCAGATGTCATGCATGGAGTAGAATTATGGTCAATGTGAGGTAGATATCTAATGTGAACAATAGAGAGTTTTTCCCTTTTGCCTCATATCTTGGTCATGTGAGATGTTATACTTGTGACAATCTTGGTCACATGGATAAACACTGTAAGCTATCTGGTTTCTGAAGGAAAATCAGGCAAAAGGGGAAGCTTACTTAGAGTAGGCCTAACATGAAGCTAGAGGAGAATGCACATATTAGGAAACAACCTACCAAGGTGTGGAAGAAGGAGGAGTAGCAAGTGAAGTGTGGTATTTATCTATGGACACTTGAAAATGATGACCAATAGTACATAGCCAATGTATGTTCACATAATATGTTAGGAGATTAGAGTATATTTCTCTCCTTGAAGAAAATCAAAGGTGGCCATGTTATTCCTGGAGATAACTCAAGCATTCACGCATTCATACATAAATAACTGAACATGAATATCACTTTAACACATTGGCAGAAATAGTTAAGAGATAAAAGTACCATTTATAACTAGTTCTACTCATGAGCTTCAAGCAATAATGATCTATCTCTTCTTAATCCAACATCCACTAAGAGTACAAAAGTGCAACATCAGTAGTAGATATTAAACGCAGATATCAATAAACCCTATTCCATTCATTAATCAAAACCTCCTCGGAGGGTGCAAAAGTGCATGTTCTGAGGACAAGTTTTGACAAATTTCAGGATCCTTCTCTAAATGCATGAGAAGGGTTTAAATACTACTAACTAAATCTAAAAATAATTTATTACAAAAATGTAGGATGCAGTTTAAATGACCATCCTCATTTCAGGAAAAAATAAAGCAAAATTAAAACTAAAACTGAATCTAAAACTAAAGCTAACAACTAACTATCTGTGTATATGTTCCTCGTAATCGCAAGTGTTCAACATTTGCTTGAGGAGAGTTGGCTGGTTGACTTCAGACTTTAGTTGTCCTACGAAAACAGAATTGGCAAGAGCTGGCACCATCTCCTCGACAGAATTAATGATACATTTGAGAGTCATGCACTGGCTGTGTGGTTTTACTAAGTATGCCCAGTAAGAATCCCAATTCAACTTGGTTAGTCTTTTGATTGATTTTTCCCTTTCTTGAGCCTTCTGTCTCTAGCCTGTCTGTAGTTGTTGTACATATCTACATACCACTTGAGGATATCTCTTATAAGTACCATTGGTTTTAGAGTTCAAGTTTTTCCTTTTGCCTTTAGCGTTTTTTCCTATAAATTTCCGGGCTTACAGGCGACTGAGCAATTAGAGGTTTTTCTCTTCAAGGGGTTTTGCCCAGCGAGGCGCTAATCGCGCATTGGAAACTGCTTCCATTTCTCGATTCGTGCTTCCCTGGTGTGATTTTCACCTCTTGCGCACTTTTTGTTAGATGATATAAAGCTTACATTTTGTGGAAATAACGACTTCGTGAGTTCTTGACCCTGAGTCTTAAATTGTCTGTTTGTGATGTCAGCACTATCTAGTACCCATTTAACCATGTCCGTGTATGGGAGAATTTTGGGCCTCGCTGCTATCCAGTGCAAGAACGAACATGCTAGTTCTGTAATAGATGCCTCACAAGACCCAAGTGAGCCTGCAATAGCTGTAACCTCCATGTATTTGGGATTTTCTTCCTCAAGTAGACTGTACATGCCTCCCCAAGTAGTAATATCGACATCTTTGTTACAGGTGGTGTCTGTGTATAAGGGCGTCATTTCTTTGTCTTCAGAACTCAGAGCTTTACTCTTCTTTCCCATGATATTTTGAACACTGCTATGTATACTTTTTTTCTCTTCGCTCCTGCAGTTTACAAATGAGGCAAGAGTAATGATAAGAAAAAGGTGATGGGAAAGCTTTAAATGCCGAAAACATATAAAATATACCACCTTACATGAAATGGCTCTTCAATCAGATCAAAACCATATTTCATTAATGATTGCCAACTAACTCATTGATTAACATTAACGCACATAACTGGGCCTTGGTTTATGGAAAAAGTTTTTTTTTTGAATGACGAGCCCTATAGATCTGCGATGGGGTGATTTTGCAATTTGCTTCACAATATCGCAAATCGCAATATCGCTAGTTCGTAGCGTATGAAAATCATCCATTAATTTGTTTTCTGTGATGTGCGATTTGCGATATGCGCCATCGCATATCGACGGTTTGAAGTATTTTAGCTTTAAGTGATGTTTGAGGCATGCGATGCGATGAATGTTTTTAGTGCGTAGTTTCGCATCATGATTTCACAATCTTAGAATTCTGCTTGTAGGGAGGCATCCATTACCCTTTTTGTGATGCGACGTTTCTTAAGGAGTGATTTTATTCTAACTTATCATAAAACTTAAGTCTTTCATATTTTTCAAGGGTATTCTCCTAAGTTTATGATAGTAAGTTTTATTGAAAAAGGAAATACAAGCATTAATCGATTTTTTAAATTTTTGACTAAGGGTCCCCACTTATTTAGTATTAGTGATAAAACTAAATAAGAATTGGGGTTGTTGCTAGCCACAACAATTGGCGATTCACTTGGAAGAACCAGTTATTTCTGCTTTTCTTTTGAATTTTGTAAACTTCCAAAAAAGAAAACTTTCCAGAAAATCAAACTTTATTATAGAAAGATAAAGTACATCATGCTTTCAGTTGTCAGTGATATTTTGTTTCTTCTATGTTAACTTTGGTTATTTACTTCCTAAAGCTAGTCATTGTATCTACATCAGTCACTACTTGGTTTATAAAGATAAAAACAAAGCATTCTCTGTAAATCAGTTTTAAATATGCTCATTTTTCATAGGTAGAGCCTCTGCTGCCAGCAGGCGTTTATAGCCTCGACAGGGTTACCTGTTACCCAACAATGATCCTGTATCCCTCTTGGAGAAATATACAGTTTTCAAAGAGAAATCCATATCCACACTTATTGCTTTCATTTTCTTTTAACCCTTAAAGAAAAATGCCTTGGTTTGGTAGCCCATTTATGACAGAGCCACTCACTTGATTTATAACTTTGCTGAACAAGCTGGCTCGTGATGAGACCCATTGTCTTTTGATTTCAACAATCTTGAGTCATTGCCCTATTGTGGTATGCAACTTTGGCAAAGTCAGCAAGCTATAATATCTATGATCATGATAAGTCGGCTCGTGATGAGACCTCTTATTCTTTAAGTTAAAGTGTATCGTTGGATTATTCCTTGAAGCTTGTAATTCTTTAGGTGGGGAGGAAGTCATTGTTTCCTTAAGAATAGCTCTGGACAACAATGGTAGAGTTTTTGGAAAGAGATTTTCTACAGAGAATCTTCGTTTTGTTATTGATACCTTTCATTTGATTGATATAAAACAACTTCTCACTAAAGGTCGCTTTTTATCAAAATTCACAACGTTGAAACTAGTATCATTTTCAGGCTTATAGCCTTTGACTGTATCATTCAATAATAATGACCAATTTTCTAAAACAATTCTATTTATACAAGCGAAAAAAAAAATCTAAAAGAACTACTTGTGTTTTTTGTGAATTCAAAATGTAACCATTTACAACTGGTTTTATTATGAAAATAAAGGAAAAACTAATCTACAAAAAATAGAAGAATGATCTCCTATGGAAAGTATTTTTTGAGGATCTGTCCGTTAACAGGTAAAGACTCTCTTTTTCCTGTTAAATCCTATAACATAAAAGTAGAAGGACCTATGACTTCTGCAATTTGGAAAGGTCCAAGCCACATTCGTTGAAATTTCGCATGTTTTCCCTTTTCCTCATGAGCTTTGTCCCATTTTAAAACTAGATCTCCCATCTGAAAGTCCTTTCTGGATATCATGTTTGAATCAAAAGAAACTTTTACTAATGCTTGGTGATGAGCATGAGTTATTTTAGCCTGTTCTCGTTGCTCTTCTAGCTTAAGTATTTCCAGATGCCTTAGTTGTAAGGAAGGAGTTGGTGCTTCATCAATATATTGAACTAAGGCCAAAGAGGGAATTGATAGATGAGTTGGAAGAACCACTTCTTTCCCATAAACTAAACTAGCATTTGCACCTTATGTTGCAAAGGAAACGCCGTAAGGCATAGAGTCGGGAAGAATAGCATAGAGTGGGGAAGAATAGGGACATGTGAATGGACATTGTTGAAAACAACGATGGATGATAATGAGTTACAATTAAAATAGTTAGTTATGTGTATTTTGAAAATGGATATTTTGTAAATAAGAATAGTTTGTGGAAGAATAGCGACATGTGAATGGAGATTGTTGAAAGAAAGGGTGGATGATAATGAGTTAGAGTTGAAAGTATTACTTATGTGTATTTTGAATATGGATATTTTGTAAATAATAGTAGTGTGTGGAAAAAAAGCGACATATGAATGGACATTGTTGAAAGCTAGGGTGGATGATAATGAGTTATACTTGAAATGATTAGTTATGTGTATTCGAATATGGCTATTTGGTAAATAATAATAATGTCTTGTAGAGGTTATCCATTATCCATGTTGTTGTTTTTGTTTATGTGAACATGTTTTTGTACATTTTTTTTTCTTGTCTTCCGAGATGTAATTATTCCTTATGCTACCTATTTATGGTGTTATTAGAAAATACTATTATATTGTAATGGAAGAGGTGAAAGAAACGATACGACATTGTGAACAACATCATGGTCATCGTTCCATATTTGAAAATGCATGAAAAATTGTTGGAGCCATGATGATAATAATAAAAATTCCAGCATGATTTTGAAAAAATTTAGCTAAATTTTTTGAAAATGTGGATTATAGTTGTCACGTTTCAGAATTTTGAGTGCCTTAACTTTTTCACAGAAAATGATAGAAATTACAGCATGATTTTGAAAAAATCCAACTAATTTGTTATAAAACGTCAATTACAGCAGTCAAGCTTCAGTATTTTGGGTGCCTAGGCATTCATGATGGATGCTAAATCCATTTCCGCCATCCAAAAAGAATTTAAACACTCCCAAAATCAAATTTTGGAATTTTCCGTCGAGACAAAATTGTGACCTCTTTAGATAAGACTGGAAATAAATGGTCTACCTTTGTGTGGGAAACATGATTGAACATCAAAGTTTCAAACGAATACGTACATGCATAGATGATTATTATTGAAGATTCCTTCTTCAGGGAATCGTAATATAAGCCATGAGGATATTAAATGTCCTTAAAAACTAAAGCACAGAACTTGGGAGCTTCAATTCCCAGGAATGGAATTTGGTATTTGGTAACATTTTACAAGGGAAACATGATTGAACATCAAAGTTTCAACGAATGCGGACATGTATAGAGGATTATTATGGAAGATTCCTTCTTTAGGGAATAGTAATATAAGCCATGAGGATATTAAATGTCCTTAAAAACTACAACACAAAACTTGGGAGCTTCAAGACCCAGGAATGGAATTTGGTAACATTTTTAAATGGAGTTTCCAATACAAACTAGCGCGAATCACCCAGAAGCTTTCAAGTTCATTGCCCCTAAATTTTTGCATTCTTGATAATGTTTTCTCACTGTCTCAATGTCAATTTCATGATGCTTCCAAAAAAAAATTACAATTTTTTTTATAAGTTTTAATTTCTATCTATAAAATAGCTACTCCATCGTGAAGAACAGAGATTATTGCTACCCCATCATGAAGAATAGAGAACTTGTGAGCTTCGAGACCCAGGAATGGAATTTGGTAACATTTTAAATCGAGTTTCCAATACAAGCTTTCTTAATCTAACAGAATCACCTACAAGATTTCAAGTTCGTGGGCCCTAAATTTTTGCATTCTTGATGACGTTTTCCCACTGTTTCAATGTCAATTTCATGATGCTTCCAAAAAACTATAAAACAATTTTAAAGTGTTAGTTTTTATCTATAAATTAGCTACTTCATCATGGAGAGTACACATTTGTTAGGTATTATTTGACATTTCACATCATGTTGTATTAAGAGTCATTGTGTAAGTAAAGCATCATTGTGAATCTAGTGTGAGGAGGACCAAGGTGTATTTAGTAGTCACAGTTGATTGAGGGATGAGGCATATTGAAGAGTCATAGATAAGAGAGATGCATTGAAGAGAATTTTGGTAGTACATCATAAGAAACTTTGTGAGGCATTTTGCCACCATTTGGTCATCTCCACATATTTGTTACTATTTGAAACTAGTGTTTCCCAGGTGTGATTGTCCACTAAAGTTTGTTATGTGATTCACTGTAGTGTTGTAAGTTACACTGCATGGTTTCTTAAATTCTGTTGTTCTTTTACTAATTCCCTATATGGTCTTCTAAAGCCAAAATATTATAGCTTATGACATGACGTGTGAAGTTTACTTTCCAGGCTTTAGATATAGAAAACAGTGGTTGAGTTTTGTTACTTGTTAACTGTTGAATAGTTGGGTATACTAACATGTGAAGTTTACTTTCCAGGCTTTAATTATAGAAAACAGTGGTTGAGTTTTGTTACCTGTAACTTGTTGAATAGTTGAGTATACAAATTTAGATGAATATATTACTGTAAGTGCTAGTATGTGGTTGGGCACATCATCATTTAGAAAGAAGAAACAAATGACACAGCAAAAATAGTCAGCATCCGTCTTAGTTGCCAAGGTTGAAGTTCAACAAATTAGATGTGTAGCCAGCTCATTGAAACAGGATTTAAGTTTGGAACTCATAATTTTAAGCCAAGTTCCCCAATTTGAAATAAGTAGCTACCTTCAACGTGCACATAAATTCTATGGTGGGCTAGGAAAAATTACAAGGAAAATATGTATGTATTAAGAATAATTGATGATATAGCCGTGGGTTGTTCTCAATGGTGATAGTCAGCAACATTTCATTGTATTATTCCCATACAAGGGGAGGCCACAGTTGCTGGTATAATCACCTTACTTACAATGACAATAACCACTATTACACTACTAGCACATCAAATCATATCTAAACACCAGTACACAAAAGGTTTATTATATCAGAGTAAATGTAACCTGCATGTCTAATTCAACTCCATTACTAGTAGTTCATTCTATCAATTTGTGATGCTTATATGACATATATTGTCTAAAATGATGTAAGCATAGAAGTTCAATGCAATACTGCAAGCCTCCTGCTCTGGTTGAACTCATTTTGTCAATTTATGATTATTATATAACATATACTCTTTAAGGAAGCAACAAATAAAACTTTAGTACAGTCTCATAAGCCTCCTGCTATAGTTGACATTCCATTCATTTACATTACAAGGAAAATTGTAAAGTTATAACTAAAATTGTAAGTTGGTCTGGATGGCCTAAGACCCGACATATCAAAACAGCAAAGGTAATTACTAAAATTCAGGTTATAAAGTCCCAAATCGGTTGGCATTGCTGCACTATGAAAATTATTGATCTTAGTGAAACCGCATATTTATGATACAAAGAAAGTGTAGATACAATGTGATCTTTGGATGATAAGCCTTCAGCTAAAGGCTAAAGTGTCGACACATCATTAGAGTGAGATATCTCTAAATAGAATGGACACAATAAGATTTAGAGCATGACATTCACTAAACTCGTAATTTGAAACCAATTTCAAAGTATTCGCAGTTATTAATTTGCATATCTACAAGCATACAGTGAAACAGGGTCAGTATAAATAGGGAAGGCCATAGCAGAAAAGGTTTGAAGCCGATGCAACTTCTCCTGGTTACAAAGCCTCTCTTCACTTTGTCCGCTATATGATAAGTACATCTAGAAAAGCTAGCAAATTTATCAACTCGAAATCCAACATATCATTACATTTCCTCGAAGAGCTATTGAATCCTAATCCACATCCAAAACCATTATTAACTCAGAACGAGTGCAACATAAATGTCTGCCAAATCATGGGAATACATGTAAACAAAGAAAACTACT
>APFE031011408.1:0-98631 GCA_000404065.3 Pinus taeda
TTAAAATTTAATAAATTAAATTAAAATTTAATGCACAACATCATTATTATTATAAATGAATTAATTAATTCAACCAATACACATATTTATCAACTAATTAATTAACATATTTTATTTTATTTTTAAATAAAAAACTAAATTTTACATATCAAACTTACTATTAAAAAGTAAGTGCGCGTCTTGGAAGTAGCACCATTAAGTAAGTGCGTGTCTTGGAAGTAACATCATTTGTGATTTCTAGAGATACTATTTGGAGATAAAGTGTTTATTGCTTAAAGATTTTTTATTTTATTTTTTTTTTATTTTATTTATTTTTTTTTTTTTTTATCTAGCTATAAAAATAAGTTAATTATCTAAAAATATTAGTTAAAAATAAAAGTATATATTTTTTATAAATCACTAATAATTTTTTAGTTGGTTCTGGTTTTTATTACTTATGTTTTTTTAAAGACAAATTATACATGCAAGTTCAAAAAATAATTAGATGGTCTTAATTTGCCTAGAGGGAAATCAAGTCTGTTCACCATTTAGTGGAGTCATATCTTGACCAAAATTTAAATGTCTTGATCAAGTCTAGTAATGTTAAAAACACAAAAATATCAAGTTGACCTCTATCACTAACTTGACAATGCCTAGCGGTTGCTAACTGAAAATAAAAAAAACTAGTCGTCAGACGACTCAATTGGGGCTGGATCCTTTGCAGTGGATCCCTGTTGGGCCAACGGGGGAATACATGGGATATGAGTTTCAATTCTTGCTAGTCGCTCGCTCATTTGATTCATGCCAAACTTCACATGTTGTATGTCTTGACGGAGCAAGGCCAACTCTCCCTATGTCTACGCAAGGGGTCTTCTGGTGCCACTGCCACAACTTTGACCATCAAGGTCTTCATTCTCCAATATAGAAGCAAATGTCTAAGTATATAGATTCCTTCTCCCTCTGGTTTTTTCCGAGTCTACTATAATATTACCCCAATCTTGCACTAACTTTGCCATGCTTGATTTAGGTTTAGAATTCAACATTTCCTCCCACTCTTCCAGTCTAGATCTTGCTGGATTCAAGGACGAGGCTTTGTATAAGGCAACTACCTTCACCTTTGGGCGGGACCCACCTCCTCGACCCTCCCTGTCACGCCCCCAGGCCGGCGGTAGTCTTTCAACAACTCTTGGTGAGGTGCGGCACCACCGAACACTTTCTTTTCACCAATACTTATGTTCATGGACTACGCCTAACCATTAGTCTACTTAGTTTGTGTTTCACAACCAAGTAATTATTAATGTTCCTTTATACCAATGAACACCCATACACATTCATTATCATCAGCGATTATACATGAAGAACACAATTGCACAGTATAAAGGGAGGGGCAACTACCTGAACAATGAGTCTGCCCGAATAATATATTATACAATCTTTCAATGTTACAAAGCTTTACAAGTATACTTGGAAACACCAAGTTTCATACTTAGCCAAATTTACAACTTCTCACACCTCCGTGTGATAACCAAGATTTTCTTGCCTAAGTTGGGCGGGCGCGCCCTCACACGAGCTGCCAACCAAACTTCACAACCGAACCTTGTTCTCCTTGCAAGATGGGCGGGTGACCTCACCTGTGCACGCCTTCGCACAACCGGCAGGCGACCTCACGCAAGAATGCCTTTGAACGATGGGCGGGCGCGCCCTCACACGAGTCGCCACCCTTGCCCAACAACCGACGCCTTCACCTGAGTTCCACCACATCGTTTACTCCTGCACGAAGGTTGAACGCCTTCACCCGCGCCCTCAACCAATAACCGAACAACGGGCGCTCCTACTCGCGTTCTCACCCAAGGCCGAGAACCTGTGCGTTTTATCCTGTGCAGCCTTTGCCCAAGGTTGGGCGCATAGAGCTGCGCCTTCCCTTCCTCGCTGCGGCTTCACTTCTTAATACGCACTTCTCCTTTGCTCAAGTTGATGACCGAAAGATCGATGTTGAAATGGCTCCATGCATCATTGTTTTTATATGAGTGGAAGGGCGAGTTGCGCTACCCAAGCCGACTTGTCCTCCATGCGTTTGACCGCCCCTCCATACTCATTCGCCTTTGTTTATTGTTGGTCGGCCAACAATCTATGACCAAGTCGCCATAGTATGTTGGGTAAGCCCGTGGGTTATGTTCAATGCTCCCACACTATAAACAAGCCATCGCTTAACTTTCCTTACGCACATTTTACCCATGTAACTTTGCACACCTCCGTTAAGCTGCTCACTCGCCATGTTTCCAACTCGTTTGCTCACCAAACAAGTCGCACGTTGTGTGGCGGTCGTGCCTTGGACCGTATGTCCTTACATCCTCCCCCACTTGAAATCGTTGTCGTCCTCAACAATATCTCATCGGCAACCATCTGTCACCAAGCTTTCCATACCAAGGCGAACACCCCATCGGTATGTCATATATCGGAAATCATCTCAATCCATGACCATCAACCATCTCGTCGCAATCTCCACATGCTACTCCCCATCGTGGAAGGCTGGCCCCTCCATCTCCAGCTACATTCTTCCTGCAACATCTCGTGTCAACCTCATCATGTGTCGTCCTCGTGTGAACTGCTGCCATGATACTCCAACATAATGCTAACACATCTCTGTACACTTCGCGACCCCATGTTTGAACTAGTCGGGTGATCAGTCCAACTGTCACGCTCAAACCATGAGAATGCACATCCTCATGCCACCATCAGTCATTTCTCAAAACATCCCGTCACATCCTCAACTCGATCAAGAATCCATCTCCATATAAGTGCAATCCATGCTCAAGTCCATGAAGTAAACTCCATCTTTTCTGCAACATGCTGTCCATGATGTTTGGTGTCAATGTGCTGTATGAAATCAACCGCATCTATCCCAACATCATCCATCTGCAAAACATCCATCTCCTCAAAGTGAAGAGATCATCTCATCAAACCCCGACTCTCGATGTACCACATCCAGGTCCACGAAGCTACCTCCATCACATCTGTATGTGCCATCCCTCAAGTCTGTCATAGAAACAAGTTTGCACCTGTCTCATCTCTCAATGTGCTGCCCATGATCATAGATCAATCAGCTCCCATGTATCAAAAGTGGTTGAGTCT
The DNA here is from genome assembly GCA_000404065.3 of Pinus taeda. Classification (NCBI taxonomy): domain Eukaryota; kingdom Viridiplantae; phylum Streptophyta; class Pinopsida; order Pinales; family Pinaceae; genus Pinus; species Pinus taeda. The sequence continues at coordinate 3,112 of APFE031011408.1, forward strand.
CGGCTCAACTTATTGCCCAAGTGTTGCCACCAAGGCATCATCATCGTTGTAACTCCATCACTCCAAAGTGTCTCATATCGATCCTCCACATCAAGTCACTCTTCCAAGCCACACCCATGACCTCAGCTCCTCAATGCATCAGATCCTCCAATTCCACCATATATGAGGTCCCCAAAAGTCACAACCTCATGTCATCATCAGCTCCATGTGTCATCTCCAACCAACACTCTAACAAGCATGCAAGTCTCGGCCCAAAGGTCTCTGCAAGATGCCTCAACTTTCCATGTAGTAGGAATGCTCCATAGTCTGCTCATAACTCCATCCAAGCCCATGGCCTTGTTGTACAAGAGTGCACAACCTCTCCATCGGCTCATAAGTAAAACATCTCCATGTCACACCGGCAAATCCACCTGCACAACATCCCTGCCTTGGCACTCCTCATTGGATGCCCATAAGTGACACCTCTATAAGTGCTCCTGCATAATGTCCCTGCATAAGACTACCATGCTCCATGTCTCCAACCTGATGTCCATGACTAAGTTGCCCATGTAGTCCAACCAAGTAGATCCACCACAACAATTGGGCATCCTCATCCAAGTCTGCAATCTTCGGTCTAGTGAACTCGGTCACCCAACCATATCATCATCACATCATGAGTCTCTTCCATCATAGCTCCCCCACTAAAGGTTCCACCAAGACTTCCTTCTTGGTCTCGGCCATGAGAAGTCCACCCAAGTATCATCATACCCAAGTGTGTGCCCTCCTCCAATCTATCCATGAGTCATGCCGGGCACTTAGCCAATTCCCCATGTGGCTAAAGCATGACCCAATCCTCTGCAACGATCATCATGTTCCTCCCTTGTCATGGGCCTTTGTACCTTCTACCATAAGGTCACAAACAACCCCAACAAGTCTTGCAACAGTCAACAATCCTTGCTTCTCCATACAAGGTCTCATCATAGACATCCATGGTAAGATGCTCCCTCACATCGGCAAACTAACTTTGCTCTTCCCTACATATGGTTCATCTTCCAAATGCTCAAGTGAAACACAAGTATCAATAATACTTACATTCTCATCATGAGGCTCCTCCTTGTGAGTATCCTCATCCATCCATGTCTGCAAATTGCATGATCCTGGTCCAACTTGATCAATCTCAAGTTCATCCTCCATTGTTGTCACATTTGCAACATCCTCAATCATCATGGCTTCCTCTTCCTTGTTAGCACAATCTACAACTTCATCTTGCTCCATTGTCCAACCAAGTTGAAGAATTTTGTCTTCAACATTCTTTTCCAAGACTTCAAGTTCCTTCCGAATCTGGGGATTCTCTTCTTTCATCCGCTTCAACCTATATAAGGTAAGAAAGAGCTTCCCTTCACATTCTTCCAAACCCGCCATGCCTTGTCGTTCAACTTGGCCCAAGCACTAAGCTTCATCTCTACTAAACCCATTTCACCATTCACCAGCTTCACCAAGTTCCCTGCAATCATGAACCAACCCTTGTTCCACTTGTATGTGAAACCAGCTTCCCTCACCTGCAAGTACCTGCTTCCACTGTCATCAACTATCAAATGCTTACACACTTGCCTCACCTAGCTTCCTACAAGACTTCTCCAAGTCTTCGGACTAGCTCTGATACCAACTGTCACACCACCAGGCCGACGGTAGTCTTTCAACCGCTCTTGGCGAGGTGCGGCACCACCGAACACTTTCTTTTCACCAATACTTATGTTCATGGACTACGCCTAACCATTAGTCTACTTAGTTTGTGTTTCACAACCAAGTAATTATTAATGCTCCTTTATACTAATGAACACCCATACACATTCATTATCATCAACAATTATACATGAAGAACACAATTGCACAGTATAAAGGGAGGGGCAACTCCTTGAACAATGAGTCTGCCCGAATAATACATCATACAATCTTTCAATGTTACAAAGATTTACAAGTATACTTGGAAACACCAAGTTTCATACTTAGCCAATTTTACAACTTCTCACACCTCTGTGTGATAACCAAGATTTCTTGCCCAAGTTGGGCGGGCGCGCCGTCACACGAGCTGCCAACCAAACTTCACAACCGAACCTTGTTCTCCTTGCACGACGGTGGGTGACCTCACCTGAGTCACCTGTGCACGCCTTCGCACAACCGGCAGGCGACCTCACCCAAGAACGCCTTTGAACGATGGGCGGGCACGCCCTCACACGAGTCGCCACCCTTGCCCAACAACCGACGCCTTCACTCGAGTTCCACTGCACCGTTTACTCCTGCACGAAGGATGGACGCCTTCACCCGCGCCCTCAACCAATAACCGAACAACAGGCGTTCCTACCCGCGTTCTCACCCAAGGCCGAGAACCTGTGCGTTTTATCTTGTGCAGCGTTTGCCCAAGGTTGGGCGCATAGAGCTGCACCTTCCCTTCTTCGCCGCGACTTCACTTCTTACTACGCACTTCTCCTTTACTCGAGTTGATGACCAAAAGATCGATGTTGAAATGGCTCCACGCATCGTTGTTTTTATATGAGTGGAAGGGCGAGTCGCGCTACCCAAGCCGACTCGTCCTCCATGCGTTTGAACACCCCTCAATACTCATTCGCCTTTGTTTATTGCTGGCCGGCTAGCAATCTATGCCCAAGTCGCATAGTATGTTGGGTCGGCCCGTGGGTTATGTTCAATGCTCCCACACTATAAACAAGCCATCGCTTAACTTTCCTTACACGCATTTTACCCATGTTGCTTCGCACACCTCCGTTAAGCTGCTCGCTCGCCATGTTTCCAACTCGTTTGCTCACCAAACAAGTCGCACGTTGTGTGGCGGTTGTGCCTTGGACCGCAGGGCCTTACACTCCCTCTGCTAGCTCGACGCTGACCACTGCCTCGACCTCCATTGATCATCTTCCTTCCTCAACCTCGACCTCAACTGGGGTTAGTAGTATTACGACACCTCAGACCCAAGTGAGTCATTTCCTTCCTTATCCAACAGTTCTTTGTGTCCTCAAGGTTCTGTCTTAATGACCATCTGCTAGATCTTATGCCCCAGTCAAAATTCTTGGTATTATCTTCAGCAAGAGCTAACCATATACACATTATGATAGAAGAACGACAAACAACGAATTGTGATAGCATTAAACCTTCTAAGATATGGGATCTTGTTAGCCAAACACATTCTTCGTGCCGGTCCATGTACAAAAAACTGTCGGGCAAGCATACCATAATGGGCGAATTAACAAAACAATTGAAGGGAGGTGTCCCAATAACACCTCTATAACCTCAGTCAGGAAGGTAAGGAGAGATTCTCACCTCAGGCGATTCCTGCCCCTTGGTTGGGTTCCATAAATTGACCCTCCAACTCGAAAACCGACTATGGCTAAATAATTCTTAGGGCCATATAACAGATTGACGAAATCCCATCCCCTCTATTGTAAACTTCCCGTATTCGACTCTTCGGGTGTACGATAAGACCAAAATTCTAGCTTCGATCCTTTCTCCAAGCTAAATAAATAAACACATATTGAGGGTGTTAAAGATCCCTTGGATAGAAATAACAATACATATCAACCCAATTCCAAACATACCGCAAGATCATCTACTGGTACTTAGGGTAGGCAATTAACCATTCACGGAACTCACCATCATCTAGGTAACACTTTAGAATCGAAGGGAGGGGAAAATGAAACGTAACATACCCACAGACATCCATTCCCTGATGCTCGACCCTGGTCATCTTGGAACAAGATGGATGCCTGTCCTCCTCTGGTCCCGACATTCTCCCTGAGTCCCTCCTCTCGACAAGGTTAAAAATTATTCCAAACTGCACCAAAAATCATACCTAGCTACCAATGTCCTCCACCTTTCAAGATTTTGCCTTGCGGGAGATCTCGCCTCCATTGCTCCTGCGTACTTCTCTAAGTCTTTACACATGCGTGTGCATGTGATGGGGTGGCCATGCCACCCCCCATTCTTTATTGCACTTGATCTTGTAACCTTTGCAGTGGGAATCCCATGGTAAGGTCGATCCTGGTTCACACCCTGATCAAGAACATTAATAGAGCATTTTAAGTTATAAAGGATTTTTTTTCAATAAATAAAATAATATCAATGTACATTTATCAATAACAATTATTTTAAATATTAATTAACAACTATGTTATACTAAATATTATTACTTTATATATGTTTAATTTAACTAATAGATGAAATAACCTTTTTTCGTTGATTTTATTTCCCAAAATTCATAAGAGAATTTAAAAAACCATAAGTTAAGCTGTTTAATTAATACAGTTTTACAGCCTCATAAGTTTTATAAAGTGTTGAATCAATTTATGTATTCAAAAGTGCATTTTAAACAATAAAAATTCACAATCTTGCTCAAAATTGTATTTAAAAACCATAAGTTAAGTTGTTTAATTAATAAAGTTCTACAACTTTCATACGTTTTTTTAAAGCGTTGAATCCATTTATGTATTCAAAAATACATTTTAAACAACAAAAACTCACAATCTCGATCAAAATTGTATTGCAAATTCCAACAAAAGAAACAATTTCGTCTATTGTATTGCAAATTCCAACAAAAGAAACAATTTCGTCTATTGTATTGCAAATTCCAACAAAAGAAACAATTTCGTCTATTAGTTAGGCCTTTTTGTATTTATTTCCACTTCACTATCAAAATGATTTGAAACATTATACAATAATTTAAAGTTCACTAACAACAACGTTAGAAACCTTATTACAACCGACCATTATATCAAAATTAACTTTCTCTAATTATTGAACATTATAGAGTTTTTGGCGGGAATGTAACAAAACAATTTTTGGCTAGAATCCAACAAAACAATTTTAGTTAAATATCATCTTTTAGTAAAAATTGTTTTTAGTGAGACTTGGGTTTTTCCAGTCTAATTTCTCTAAAATCCTCAGGTATTTATTGAAATGAGAAGCTTGATGGGTAACCCTTTCACAATCTAAATGTCCTTGAAATCACAAGCTTGATGGGTAACCCCTACACATTTTAAGTGCCCTGGAGTTTTATAAGGAGCTGAAATCATATAAAATGAAAAAACCAATTTAAATAACACAAATCAAGATTTCACCTTAAAACAACTACATCAAAATATGTTTTTGATAATATATTCAACCATTTGAAAATACTATAAGAAACAAAGGGTGAAAAACTGCTTAAATTTGTGATTTCAAAAAAAACCATTTATAAAAGGAGTTGTCTATAATGCGACTTTTTGAAGATTCTGGTGACGGAATCCAGTGGGAGAAATTGAGGTTAAATCTTGATTTGTTGCAGTTAAAATGGTTTTTTAACTGCATATTTGGATTCAGCACCGTGAAAAACCCTGAAACTCTTTGATTGTGCAGAAACTAGCTATCAAACTTGCCATTCCAATAAATTGCTGCGGGATTTTGACCGGAAAAACCCACCGGAAAAGCTTTCAAAAAGTCGCATTATAGACAACTGCTTATAAAAATGCTTATAAAAATACTATCGGAGAAAGTCTAAAACAGACTACGGATTAAACCGCTACTTTTCTTTATATTTGCAAATAAAATAAAATAATAAGATTCCTACGACAATAATAAAGCACAGTTCCGTGCACGTTATGATTTTCTATCATATATTATTACCTATATTTCTAGTGGCTGGCTAACATTTTACATCCAGTGGAATGAGGGTGGTCAATGATAGTCCTAGAGCTCCTCCAGAAGATTGGAGATTCTTGACAGTGCATATTTTTTCGATTACCAGCGCAAGCTACCTGTAACAAATATATGGAAGGCAACAAAAGCTTCACAGCAAGGCTTCTGTCTGCACCCCCCCAAGATGGGTCAACTTCCGGTGAATACCCATCTCCTCCACCATTCCTGTCAAGGCTGAAGCGGAATCTGACATGCAAGGCAGGATGGTCCGAAGTCAGCGGGTCACTTGGAGATTTGGGCACATTCGTCCCAATAGTAATTGCCCTGACACTCGTCAATGGACTCGATCTGGGCACCACTCTGATCTTCACAGGATTATACAACGTGGTCACAGGGATTCTCTGGGGAGTTCCAATGCCTGTTCAGCCCATGAAATCCATTGCTGCAGTGGCAATAAGTGAGGGGGAGCACCTGGCGATTCCAGAGATAATGGCTGCAGGTATTTGCACTGCTGGGGTTCTTTTTGTATTGGGTGTTACGGGTTTGATGGGTTTTTGTTATCGTTGGATTCCGTTTCCTGTAGTTAGAGGTGTACAGTTATCACAGGGTTTATCTTTTGCCTTTACAGCGGTAAAATACATAAGACAAAACCAGAATTTTGTCACTGGGAAGTCAGAGGGGGATAGGCCTTGGGTAGGGTGGGATGGTCTTGTTTTAGCACTTGTTTGTTTCTGTTTCATTGTGCTGGTAACTGGGTCTGGGGATGGAAATGGAGAAAGCCAAGGTGGGGTTGGAAATGGAGATTCTGCTACAGATAGCAGGATTCCCAATAGATATCTGAGAATTGTGAATTCTATTCCCTCTGCCCTTATTGTGTTTCTAGCTGGGATTGCCATCTGTATTGTGAGAGATCCTGAGATTCTGAAACAGTTGAAGCTAGGCCCATCGAAAATTCATGTTGTTAAGATATCTAAAGAAGATTGGAAGACAGGGTTCATTAGGGCTGCAATACCGCAAATACCCTTATCTGTCTTGAACTCTGTTATAGCAGTCTGCAAATTATCTACAGATCTGTTTCCACAAAAGGTAGTGACTGCAACTTCCGTGTCTGCAAGTGTGGGACTGATGAATCTGGTGGGATGTTGGTTTGGGGCCATGCCTGTTTGTCATGGGGCAGGAGGGCTTGCTGGTCAGTACCGTTTTGGGGCAAGAAGTGGAGCCTCTGTGGTGTTCTTGGGTACTGCTAAGATGGTTTTAGGCCTGCTTCTGGGTAGTTCCCTGCTGAAAATCCTGACACAGTTCCCTGTTGGGTTGCTAGGAGTGTTGCTGTTCTGCTCTGGTGTAGAATTAGCCATGGCTTCTCGCGACATGAATACAAAGCAGGATTCGTTTGTAATGCTTGTCTGCGCTGCCGTTTCTCTCACTGGATCCAGTGCAGCGCTTGGATTTGGATGTGGAATTGCCCTGTATGTTCTTCTAAAGCTCAGGGAATTGAATTGTGATAACTGCATACAGATTTTCCATTCCACTAGAGGGAAATCCATGGAGACAATGGCTCTGGGGCAAGGGTCAAACATTTAAATGTGTAAATATATAACTATGATTGACAGCTGCAAGAGACGGAATCTCTTTGGCAGTCGTATCTTGAAAATAGTTTGAATTTCTGTGCTGTTTGTATCCTCCGTGGATATACCAAATAGATTTATTTATGCCCTCAATAGTACTTGGATTTCTTGTTTTTTTTTCCAGCATGTTAAAAAAAGGTCTGTTTTTGTATTATATAAAAAACAGTACATAATCCGGAAATTATAGGCATCGGTAGCCGACTTCTGCATATTGTTTTTATATATTAAGCCTACATTATACATTGTTTGCATATTTATCTTTGCTAATCATCAGTACATTTTGCCACTAATGTGGATCCTAGAAAAAGAATTTAATCAAAACTTTATCAAACTGTATGCTAATTCTCGGAAAAACTACCACTAATATGTACCATTTAAAAAAAACAGATTATCTTTTCTGGATGCAGCATTTTTTTGCTGTGTAACCCCCATAGAAGTGTATTAATTATCCAGGCAGTGGTAGACATCCAGCGTCCATAGAAAGTGCTCTCATCTTTATTTCAATGTAAATGCTATCGGGGTAGTCTAAAAGATTTAGTTTGGAAATGTGATTTACATTTTGGTTATGTTCCCGTCCAATATGCTGAATAGTGGAGTTTGGAAAGTAGTCTGCTGAATAGTGGAGTTTGGAAAGTAGTCTGTAGATTCTCAGTCTGACATAGCCACCCAGTCTGACATAGTGGAAAGTAGTCTGCTGAATAGTGGAGTTTGGAAAGTAGTCTGTAGATTCTCAGTCTGACATAGCCACCCAGTCTGACATAGCCACCTATAGAGTGTATAGGTGTTCTGTTGTAAAATATGATCTATAATGATCCAGGAATCCCTTCATATGTTGAATAGTGGAGTCTTGGAAAGTAGTCTATAGATTTTCAGTCTGACATAGCCACCCATAGAGTGGGTTCTGTATTAAAATATGATCTATATGATCTATAATGATCCAGGAATCCCCAAAAATATGCATGGAAGGAATGTCCAGGAAAATAGAGAACCAAAGTAAACTCTATAGTGCCATGGCTTCAGCCTTCATATTTGTGCAACCAAAGTAAACTCTATAGTGCCATGGCTTCAGCCTTCATATTTGTGCCCCTACCGTGAAAGGAATGTCCAGGAAAATAGAGATCCAAAGTAAACCCCATAGTGCCATGGCTTCCACCTCATCTTTGTGCCCCTACCAGCACTCCAATAAACCCAATATTCTTACTCTTCTATAAGTTTGATCCAAAATCCACATCCACACATCCCTCTTTATGTGACCCATCAAAAAACTCCACTAGATATACAATGAACCAGATCCTTGGGCACTCTGCTATATATATAATCATATAATCATCACTGATCCATTTTGAAATTTGATCCATCACCAACACTTCTTACGGTTTTCGAAAGATTGATGTCTTATCTGTGTTTTTGTGTGAATTTGCTTTGAATACTTTCAAAATTTCATCTGGCGTATTTTTCTGGTATGAATTCTCTTTGAGTGTGTGGATTATTATTGAATTCTGTGAACAATATCACCAAAATTGAGTTCTAAACTCATACTTACATTTTTTCCTTGAACAAATTCTACCTATGATTAATAAAAATTTTGAACTTTGCACTGGGCTCATATCTGTGATGCCATATTCTCTTTAACTCCATAATTCTTCACAGATATATGTTCCATGCCTGGCACCTTTACAAGGAATAGCTGTCAATTTTTTTACAAAAACTGATCTCATGAATACCTTAATTTCTATTATTTTTTTATATAAAAAAATATTATGCTAAGAATCCTCGGCATCGCCAACAGAACCCCGAGCAGAAGCTTGACTTTATTTTTATTTTTTAAAAAGATGCTATCTGTGGTTTTTCCAGCTTTATTCATCAAGATTGGCAAGAAAATAGGTTTAAAATGAAAAACTGTATTAAGAAGGTAATAATAAAAACAGCTAAATAAATAATTTAAGTTAGATTTAAAATATATTTAATAATAATGTAATTTCTGAATTTCAGAATGTAAATTTCTGTGATTTATAATGTTGTTTGAAAGGGGGCCAGTCCCCTTGCGGAATCAATATATTAGGCTATCTGTACAAATTTACATATATATATGTCGCATCAATCACATCCATCAAATACACATATGCACAGCAGCATCACAAATTGTGGATCGAACCTGGGCGGGGAGAGAGTCAGCCGACGGCCCCGCTGTTGAACCATGCACTTCTCGCGCTGATTTATAATGTTATGAGAGAATATTTGGGACAAATTATATTTCAATTTTTGTTGTCAACCAATAAATATGGTTCATTATCAGAACTTGGATGAAAGTACTGATCCAACACAACCAATATATATACTATAGAGATGCAAAACTGTAAAAAAAATAACAATGAGAAAACAATAAAATGGTCAAAATAAACTTAAAAAATTAAAAAAAAATATTAAATCTAAGTGATTTTTATTTTGATATAATTTTAAAATTATTATTTAAATTTGAAATTATTACATTGACGGAATACTTTGAAAAAAAATAATAATCCAACAAATAAATAAATAAAAACAATTCTAAATCTAATCTTAAAAAATAGATAACTAAGAATACATTCTTACTAGGTTAATATAATATCAAAATTAATTTAATATAGTTTCTTTCACTTAATAATAATAATATATATAATATCAAATCCATTAATATTATTTCTTTGACTTAATAATAATAATTTGATATATTATTATTAATTTAAAAAATAATTAATGAATAAATGGATATTATTATATTTTTGACCTAATCTTATAACTTAAAGTTCATGTTAATATCTAAAATAAATAAATAAAAGATAATATTATTACTTTGACTTACACTTATTACTTGATTATTATTAAAAAAATAAGAAATGAAGGGAACAAGAAAAAAGGAAATAAAGAAAAAAAGAAAAGAAAACACTTACGGAGGGAAAACAATACCAAGAAACTAAGAAAGAAAGGAGAATGGGAGGGCACAAACTTAGGAAAAAAGAAAAAAGAGATGGGATCCAACAAGTACTAATTTTCCACCCATTTGTTGTCTATGGGGAACTATCAAGTATGGTTCATCATCAAAACTGGGATGAAAATACTGATCTAACACAACTAATAATGTAATTATAATTTGTAAATTAAAAATTTAAATTGAGATAGAAAAAAATGCCAAATCTACCTCTTAACCATATAAATTATTATCCTTAAAAAATGTTATTCATCATAATATAAAATTTGCAAAAATATATATTTAAAATAAAAAATTGTATGATCCAAGTTAATAATAGCAACAGTCGAATAACTTATGTATGATCCAAGTTAATAATAGCAACAGTCGAATAACTTATTAAAATAATTTAAGTTAAATTTAAAATATATTTAACAATAATGTAAGTATTATTTGTAAATTAAAGATTCAAATTGAAATAGGAAAAAATGGCAGATCTACCGCTTAACCTTATAAATTATTATTATTCTTAAATTTTTATAATATATATATGTTTATAAAATTAAAATTTTATATTTTCATTTTTTTTAATATATAGAAATGGTATGTTTTATAAAATTGAATTTTATTTTTATTATGATTATTTCTAATTTAATGGAAATAGTTATAGATGAATGACTTATTTAACGCAAAAATAAATTCCAAAAATAATATCCAATTAAAATATCAATTTAAATATCTAGTTTAAAATTAGCAACTCTACCACTTAAAATTTTAATGTTTAAAATTAATTTACAAGTAATCTCACTACTATTCTCACCTATACTTTATTATTCTTATTTCGCCTCACCAACCAATTTGTGAATGGTTCCTCTCTTTTGTTTCTTAGTTAGGAGTTTAAGTATGTCTGCGTTTACTTGGCCACAGTGGAGAGTGGAATTGCTCAGGCTTGTTGAAGCCTAAACTCGAGTTTGAAGACGCGGTTTGTTTCAAGACCAAACAGTGATTAAAAACGGCATTATCTAGGATGCCTTGGTACAAGTATGCTTTGTATTTTGGCAGGAAATCCAACACAGAGGTGGGTGCAATCCACACTGGATGGTTTAGAGTGGACACCAAAGAGTGCATCTCCTTGTGGATAAATCTTTTGAAATGGCTCTATTTATTGCTTTTTGAAGGGTAAGAAGGAGGTTAGTTAGTCTTTCGGGGTTTAGAAAAAAAATAGAGAATAATTAATAAATAGTAATAATAAACATATAATTATGTTTAAAAGTTGTTGTTATTATTATTATTATTATTATTTAATGGAGTTATCAAATTATTAAATAAGCTATATTACATCAAATATAATGTGTAAAATTATAGGTTACTAAAGTATTGATTATAAAATTTATTAATTTTTTTTTCAAAATGACTATGACCAAGTCAAGTTTAATTTAACATTTCTCTTTTTTAAACTTGACTTAGGATAATCATGGGGTATGTATGGCTAACTAGGTCTTGTAACAGTATGCCGGTTGATATGTGATTGAAATTTTCAACTCCATTATAACAAATTGATTTAGTGTTGCTAAAACTTAGTGGGAAGCCATTCAACCTTGCTTCTATTTCTCTTGTATTATGTTCCTACAGTGGTTTTGCAAATCCTTGTGTACCTTCTAAAAGCTAACTATAGCTACGCTTTCTTCATGGAAAATCAACACTTGACTTCATTGTTGCTCATCTCTATTCCCCCTTAACCAATTATTCAATATATCTGAAAACATCAACCTAGCATACAAATACACCTACCATCATGGTACTTATCCAAGTGGTTCATTTCACAACTCGATCCCACATCCTCCCTATTCTTGAGAGTGATAACTCCATGGGCCAATGTGCTACAACATGTATGCCTAAATAACATGGCTTACAACAAATCCAAGGTATTCAACTTGCCAATAAATCTCCACGAAGATCTTCAAATCTAGTCACTCACAAACCCTAAGTCCTTAATAATAGTGAATCAATTTGGCTTTGATACCATTTGTTAGAAATAAAATGAGAGAGAAAATCATTAATAACTAGCAATAATAAGAAAACACATAGTAACAAAAGACCATGATTATCTTGGAAACCCTATCTAGAAAACTAACACCTAATATATTTCTTATAATCATCAAGTCATTAAATAAGTCATAATACATCAAATCTCATAGACAAAACCATGGGATACTAAAACATTAAATCTTTAAATAACCAATGTAAATCCATTAACCAAATCAAACTTAATGTAACAATTTTGCCATAAATTAGCTCAATATTATTTTTTTAGAAGATTTTTGTTTATTTGTTAAGTTGTTTGTGTCCTCCAAAGATGAATATAGGCTTAACTTTTGGCTTGAGAAACCGTGACTCAAGGGCATCTATGCCATCAAAATCACCTAGGGATCACACCTAGCCTAGACCACACAAGCCCTTAACATGATTGGATTTTGCCCATGGAATTTCGAACTGGTGACCTTCACATCACATAGTGTCTTAACAATACACCATATTGCCGTTTATTCTATACCCCATGGACTAATTGACTCAATATTATTGAAACTACCAATGCACACTATTCTTCTACATTAAATGACCAACAACATTATTTCACATAACATTTTTTTGATCTAGCATTTCTTTCAAAACTAATATGGATGTAAACTAATAATGTAAAATATTGAAGATAAAAACAACATTGCACCAACATTTCTCCATCTATCACATTAGTGGAAGATTCTTTCCTGGAACTTCTTTCAAAGTACCAAGACTACTTTTCATGTGTTGTGACTAGATATAGAAAATATATTACAAAATCTTGTACATTGCTATCAATCAGATGACATTCACTTGGAATGATACTGACTTTTAGAGTTTCCCCAATGAGGAAATTCCCTTTCATTTCAATAAATTATCATAGCACCCCATGATTGTCTACGTGGTTGGATCCCCTCAGGCCTGGAATTTCAAATCCCCTTTGCCTGTCAAATGAAAATTTAATGACGTTTTTATATTTTTCATGCCTATAATTATACATTCTATGCAAAGTTGTGAGTGTCAACTTCCTCTTATAGGGAAACTCTCTTTCAACTACTCTTGCATCTCAACTTTCACTAATCTCTCAAGTGCCTTGTTTTTCCCTAAGTTAGCATATGTGCTTCGAAATAGCATACAACCACACTTTTAAGGTTTTATAAGGATTTTCAGCTTTTTGGGTTAATAGTTTTGATTATATACTTAAATTTTAATATGTGAAAGACACTAAAGAAGGTCACATAGTTAGGATGATGAGGATCCTCAACCATCATTGGATGAGATGGTGTTATTCATCCCTCTAAGCATATTAGATGTGAAAAACCTGCATCAAGAGAAAAATACTAAATGGAAGTAACTAGTTGTCGGATAACCATTGCCCATCACAAATGATTTGTTGGCTAAGCCCATTCATGACACCTTTGATCTTTTAGCTAAAATATATGATAACTTGTGTTTAAAATAACAATAATTATGTATATTGTTAATGCAACCATCAAGACATAAAGTAATACTTTTAATGGTTTTCGTATTAAACCTTGTGCATGTGATCTTTCTTGAATTTGCTAAGTTCCATCTACAACATGGGACAAATAAATAGTTTGTTACAACAATGAAGTGGACAAAAGTATCATCCTTATTGTGAAAGGTTTGAACTAACATTGCTAACTTTTGATAAGCATGATTCTAGGCAGTGCAGGTTATTTATTTTGACGACAAGGGCAGAATTATGATAATTTTTATAGCTAATTGAGGAGCCTTTTATTAAAGATATGAACAATAGTGCGAAGAAATGGTAAGTCAATTTTTTTCTAAGAACATGTGCATGGATTGTGGTGAGATTTTGCAATTTGAGACCTCTTGAGGAATACATTTTCATGCTTCAAAGGTAGGCGGGCCTCAGAGAAAACTATTTTTGATATGAAAGACGAAAATTGCTAGCCATACTTTGTGCATATATGAAAGTAGATTGAAAATATATGGGAAAGGTTCAACAATTTAATTTTTTTCGAAAAGTCAAAAGCATATTGTTACATAAGCCATTGCTTGTCAAGGTTGAACTTTAAGGTTCCAGAAAATACCGTTGAATAAAAAAAAATATTGCTCGCAGTTCATTCAATAGAGCCTAGCTGTGTCCTATGTGAGTTTGTGATTGTGTCAATATTGGAAGCCATGAGTGTAATAATTTTTTGAGTCTCGACCCGGCCTAGAATTAGGGGTAATGTAGAAATGAACTTCAATATGTGAGGAGTAAAGAAAGAAGAGAATGTTAAGTTTATGGACTAAAACATTTGTTGGACTTGGGAAGTTGGAATGTATGTTGTGTCTAGATTCCAATCCCTCCTTTTCAACAAGACTGAAAGCTGATATATGAAACCAACTCTGAATTGTGAATTGTATTGTTACAAGAGAGCAGAAGGCCAGATAAGAGAGTTTATAAAACCTGGCCAGCCCTAGACAAGGAGTCCAGAGTTGTCAGTTTATAACAAAGTCATACAACTTTAGAGGTCAAGATTTGCTTCCTTCCTCTAAGCATTAGTTAGTATATGATATATCTCTAATTTCATAAAGTAATATACAATATTTTAACCAAAAAATCTCTTTCAAATTTAAATAAAGAAAAAATATTATTTTAATAAGAAAATATTAATAATAAAAAAATATATAATTATGCTTAACCACAAAAAATCATACAAAAAAGCATAAAACAGTATAAATTCAAAAACAAAAAAACTATAACCATATATTTCATTAAAAAAAAAAAAAAAAAAAAAAAAAAACAAAAAAAACTACTATACATACCACTGTGAATAATTAGAATTTTTTTCTTGTCATCAATAAAATGATCCATGTAAAATGAAAAACAGTGTTTTAAGTTTTTACAGTTTCCTTTTCAAATTTAATGAAATTATATTTAAAGAATCAAATTATAAATTTGACCATGAACTTAGCATAATTTAAATATTTAAGTTAAAAAAACAAAAAGACAAATTAATTTATATGTTTTAAACTATAAATATTTTAAAATTTTGTAATAAAATTAGAAAATATGAATCAAAATTGTTTGTACAAATTCAGACCAATAAAAAAACTCAGAAAGATATAGTAATTAATTAAAGTTCAATTCTAAATCTCTTTATACCACAAATAGGATGGTGAGTCAATATCATTGACTAGATCTTAGTGGCAAACTCTAAATCTCCTTATACCACAAATATGATGGTGAGTCAAAATCTCCTTATACCACAAATAGGATGGTGAGTCAATATCATTGACTAGATCTTAGTGGCAAAGGCGCACTTAATTTCTATTTCTTCTTCACTATGTTGAGATGGCACAATAATGGGATGGGCCGAAGGGACAATATTAAGGATTTTCCTATAAGGAATCAAAATCTTAGACTACAGTGGAAATCAATTTATGCAGAAATGCAAGCTTCAAACCAGAGACAATGCATATCATCCAACTCGTGAAATCAAGTTCCTCTTATAAATAACTCCCACATTAAGCTGAACACGACCATTGTACATCTCTAAAGACATGAAAGTGACCAATGTAAACACTTTTAAAGGTAGAAAGTTTATGTACTGTATCATTTGAAAACTAAAGGACAACAAATGATTCAATTCAAAGACATCGTCAAAAAGACTCAAAAATACAATGAAAATCTAAATTTAAATGAAAATGTTCCTACTTAAATGCCACGCCAAGTAAACATGAAACAAAATCCAGCCTATAAAACTTTAAATTAAATTTAAATCCAAAATTCGCGAAATTATAAAATTAATTTAAATCCGCACTTTGCTAACCTTTAAATTAAATCTTAATCCACACATTTCAAAGGATTGCAGATTAAATTCATACCGAGACTTCGCAAAGATTCAAAAGTAAAACTAACGATAAGAACAACAAAAACAACATAAAAACTCACTTCTACTGTTTTTGAAGATCAAAGGAGGAGATTGAGTCTGCAAATCAAAAAATTAGGCAAAATAGTCCTTTGCTTTGGCGGTTCTTCCTTTGCTAAAAAAATATATATCACCCTAGAAAATAAGAAATCTATGGCTTCAGCCGTTAAAATTGAATTATCGACCTTTATTTAATTTTACAAAAGAAATCATTTAACATTTACACCAAAGCGGTCCTTTCTTCTGCGAGTATTCAATGGTCTACATCGAGTCGGGTTTGGAATAATCTACAACTGAGCCGCTGAGGTGATGTTCACTGAGCCTGTACTCCCTCATTCCCCTAAAATTTATGACGGGCAACCTAGATACTTGAATGTCAAATTTATGGTTTGAGATTTTTTTTTAACTGTCATTTTATACGTTTGAAAAAAAAATGTGCCATCAAATACGTTTAAAAATCGAAAAAACATTATCCCCTTCCTCTGGCATACACAAGATGAAAATAAAAACTAAAATCCTTTAAACATTTATTTGATCAAATATAAGAAATGAAGTTCGACCATATTTTATATTTATATTTCTATCGTATCATATATATATATATATATATATTAAATTTTGAATTAATTACTTGTTAATTTTATGGTTGATTATATTAATAATAATTATATATCATATTTAGTAATTATGATAGATTTGTCTATTTTGTAATAAAGATTTGAGAATTTTAATTTAATTATTATATTTATTAGGTGAATGGTAGGGATTTAACCTTATAATAGAGAGTTGAGATTTATCTCAAAGATAGTTATGTCTTTTGTGCTTTTCAATTTAATTAAAAAATGTCATGTCCACAAATACAAGTTTCCATTAGGTTTTATTTATGACATTGAACTCTCATTACTTGTTATTAATACTATATTTTTCTTATTACTTATTTTCTTTAAATGTACATATGCTTAACTCATATATTAATTCTTTCTATAATTAATAAAAATAAAATAATTTAAAATAAAATTATAATTTAGTTAATTTTTATAAAAAAATTAATATCGGCAATGTGAGATGTATTATAAGGTAAGTGTCTTAGATGCTTACTATGGATTGATGCTTATCAGCGTTCACAGTGGTTTAATCTGTATGGTTGAACTAGTGCTAATTACCACATAACATGTGTATAGTTTGACAATCTCCTTTCTTACTTGTATGCTTGCTCTCATATTATTGGAGAGTTGGTTAACTTTGATTACAATAACAATATTTGTATGTTCATATTTAGTAATATTGATTACTATATAACATGTATATATTTTGACAATCTCCTTCCATACTTACATGGTTTCTCTCTTGTTTTTTCTTGTGTGGGAGTATCTTCTTCTATTGTTGGTCTTTGCTCATATTACCTAGTATTAGAGCCTTAATATTAAAGCTTCATAAGGGCTTTGCTATTTTGTTCTGCTTCAACATTTCTTATTGCCTAGAAGCTTTCTTTGAAGTCTTCAAGCATAGTAATAACCTGCATTTTTTCTTTTTAATCGACATTGACATCTATTTTTTTAAAACTACTAGAAAAACATGGTTTTGTAGAGGATTTTGTGGAGGCGCTTCTCCATGTTTTGCTTATAGCAGAGATTGCTAGCAAAGCCAACCTAGGAGATATTTTATTTTTTGGTACATCTTAAACACTTCAACACATTAGTATGCCAAGTCAATGCATGCACTAGTGCTTTATAATTTTATAATAGTAACAACGTCCCTCTATATGTGTATTTGTGCTCCATGATACAATGTACACCATGTTGGGGTTGATTAAAACAAAATTACCAAACCAATTTTCCATTTTTAGCATCCACCAATGTTTTCAAGATCTTCACATGCCAATTTTATGTGTCCCTTTATGAATGCTTGTTGTCCCCTGCTTCCAAATTGTTGGATTTTGTTAGAAATATTCATCCACAATCTATTTCATTTCATTTTGGATTTTCCAACCCCCTCCATTCAGAATTAGTTTGTAATTTCCATATTAATCGTGCATCTAATGTGATGAAGACGAGACCAAGTGATTTCTTTGCTACTACTTAATTTGCATTTTTATGATTTTAATTTTCTGTTTTAGTAGTTAATTTCCTTTTCTTTTGAAAAAATGTTTGTTGGTGCAGTAAGTATTTTTTAATGCATCAATATGAAGTGTAGTTACAAGCTACCTCACAAATGGTGATCCAAACATATTAAGCATATCGATGATTGGAAAATATTTATGATATGTGATTATTACACTCTTTGGCATGCTACAAAATATTCAAACACATCATCCATGGTGCAACCTATCCACATAATCTCAACACTTAATGCAAGATTAAGTGCATTACATTGATAATGTGTGTTTGTTGGAATAGATTGCCCAAGGCATTATGTTAACCCAAACTCATTGCAATACATGTTTTTTTGTATTTCATTTTAATGCACACAATGGTGCGCTAGTGCATGCCTCAATGCATTGTATATAATTCTGACCATTCATGCATTGAATTAACATATTCTATGTACTTTTCATTTGTACTATGTTATGTGACCTTGTAGCACTTAAGTTCAATGTTCTTTGTTCTTTCACACACACCAACTTTAGTGACTACATGCATTGATGATTGGAAGAATTGGTGTGTCTTTCAAAGTCATACACTCAAATATTTCTTATTTATGTATTTTTTCACTTTATTTCATGCATTGGTACATTTTGGGATGACAACACATCGATAAAAATGCTTTTGAATATTAACAATGCAACAAATTGGCAATGTCACATGCCTCGCTCTCATGGTGCATTAATAAGGTATAGAAAACATGACTTACAAGTGCTTTTGTTTCTAACTAGTGCATCATCATTGGGGCTCCTACAGATAACATTAATGTCAATGCATTGAAGCAAAATAGTGGCATTAATTTTTTTTAATCAATTTCTAATATAACAATTTACAATGCAATATTGCATGAATATTATGGATGTTTTTTTTTTTGCTGTGGTTCACGGACACCCTGGTCAATGGGTGGTGGCTACATCCACGGAAAAATCTAGGTTGATCGACCCCAAAGGGAATCTAGCCCTGCGGCCCACTAGCTAGGTCTAACCCCAAGGGCTTCGGGGAGAATGGACCTTGTGACCATCGGATCGGCGAGGCACTAATTTTGACCAACTAAGCTAACCCTTGGGGCTGAATACTATGGATTTTAATTTAATATAAATTGAATTTTGTATATTTATATTTTACTAATGATATTTGTATATGAATTAGAGATAACCACAACGATTGGAGGTTGATGGGTATAATTTCATGCATCCTTGGGAGGCTCTAGAAAGGGAGAGGGATATGTTTTCACATTTAGCTAATGTTGAGGATTGCCTCCTTTTGAGGGATGTTGGCCTTAAATTTTTTGAGGAGGCTAATCCCTTAAGAGGATCACTAGCTTATTATATTAGTTGATCCACCATCAGGATCATGACAAACATGCATTTAAGATATGCTCTAATATGTGGTATTTTTTTTTTTAACACGGTCGATTACTTTTGTATTATAAAAACTTCAAGAGAGGAGCAAGTCCTGTTACATAAGATGGGAGGAGCGAAGTAGAGAGGATCCAAAATGGGTGTGCAGACCCTTGATCCGAATCATTAGACTTGAAGTTTGAAATTTGGAAAAGATAACGGCTATATTGCCGTATAAACTGACCTAATAGAAAGCAATATTTACAAAACATAGGGTGAATTACATATATTGGTTGACTAAATCATCGGGCGAAGGGTCTTTTTCTCAGTAATCTTTGTAGAGGCCTCTCCTTGCATACTTTGAGTCATTGTTTTAATGTGATTAATGGCATCTTCCAGGTGATTGCATTTTTCCTTGAGGCTTTCAATCTCCGCCCTCTGTTTCTCCAGCTTTTTCCTTTTAGATTTACTGTCTGCCTACACTTCTTCTTTCAGATCATTGAAGTGCTTGACAAAACGTGCGATCATGAAACAGTGAGATTTGCACAGAGTGCAGCTGTTATTGGTGATAACACGATCGAGGGGGTTCTCAGACATTGCTGGCAGGCCTGGGGAAACCTTGGAGATCGTAAGACAGAGGTTGAAAGAGGAATTACAGAAGTGGGATGGAGGGAAGTCAGGGTATAAGAGGGAAGAAGACTGGTGAAACAGGGGGGAGAAAGAGGAGTTGAACAGGATGGGACTCGGGGATCCACAAAGAGAAAAAGGAAAGGGAGGAGCTAGGACAAGAGTGCTGCCGGGAGAGACAGAAGAGAAGGGGAGGTGGAGACAGTAAATAGGGGAGATGGAGTTCTGAGAAGCGGATTTCTGCGAAGTAGGGAGAATCTACTTCAACAAGACAAAACGACTGTTAGAAGAAAAGAGAAAGCCTACTCGAAAAACACGGTCCTTACTACGCCATGCAGAGATTGGAACACCTCTTCGACTGAGAAGCACTTGGCTCGTTCGAGGCTAGCTGATCTTGGCGCTGATGACCACCTGAGACAATCTGGAGGGGGCGCAACTAAAACATAAATCTTTTCTCTTAAGGCAGAGGGAGACTGATACTCTGGTTTGGATGAGCTGAGGCGGATCGAGCTATATATAAACAAACTCAAGGAGCTGGGCCTCTGTATTCGGATCGAGTAGCTCAGAGATTTTCCTGTCCCAAATGTCTTTTCGGGGATTTCTTGTGTAGCGAATGTGGATTCTGGAGGGATTGCTGCCTGATTTCTGTTTATTATTGTCACAGGACCTATCCCATTCCGTGATCCAATACCGATTTCCCATGATCCTGTTGATTTCATTGGCAGTGCCTTGGATATGATGAAGTACTTTGTCAAATGGGGAGGAGTCATCAGTTTGGTTGCCAACATTGCGATGGGAAGTGGAAATATTGTTGCTATGACTGATGTAGTCTTGATTCATAAGCTCGACTGAGGAGTAGATTGACTTATGGGATTGCTTTGCCATAGACTTGCTCATTCTCACGAACCTGTCCTGTGGGTCTATTGACAACCCTGTTAGCTAGTGAGTTAGCCTTTGAGTTGTTATTTCTCATAACGTGCTTGTAGAGGATATCCCCCAGCTGAGTTGAGTTGTCCTTGATCCTATGTTTGATGCTGTTGAGAGCCTGTTTCTTGAATTCTCCCCCTGATGCCATAGCAACAATCACGATTGCTGAGTCGCCGATTATGATTGGGTTTTTGACTTGTAGTTTTTTCATAATGCATATACCAAGAAGAAGGTTGTAGGCCTCCGCCATATTGTTCGAAATATTACCCAATCCCCATTCGTAGGTGGTAATTACTTGGCCATTTTGGTCTTTGACAATCCCTCCTGCCCCTGCTTGCCCCAGATTGTTTTTGGATGCACCATCGAACTAGAGTGTGGTTTTCTTTTGCTCTTGTATCCATTGTTCAATGTCTTCTTGTGATCCCCTGAGTTTCCAATTGTTCCCCCTCTTGCTTGTGATTGATGGAGTTTGCTTATTCTTGTCATAGCTTAAGTGGAATTTATTATACCACTCCCTCTTCCTTCTGCAAACTGGTTCAATCAGGAGGACAAATAGAGTTGGTCCTTATCATTTCAGCGACTTGCCCCATAGTTTTGGCCAGAGTGCGAGTTGGATTTGGTTTTTGATTTTTAAAGATATAGTTGTTCCTGGTGAGCCATATTTGCCAACTAAGAGCTGAAGGTATACATTTCCACAGACGAGTGATGTTAGTCTTGCCTTTTCTTGTGTGGGGGTAGCTTTTCTCCCAATTTCTGTTGAGGGTTGAGAGCTGGTCAAAGGTTTCTCTAGGTCTCAGAGGGCTGATAATTTGATTCCAGCAGTTTTGGGCAAATGAGAAATCTATGAAGAGATGTTGACTGCTCTCTTCCTCTGCGCAGCAAAGACAACAGATTGAGGGACCATGAATCCCTCTTTTTTTGAGATTCTCGGCAGTGAGAATCTTTCCTTTAAGGAGGGTCCAAGCAAAGAATTTGATCTTTGGGAGGCATTCGGTGTTCCACACAGCTGACCGAAGATTCTAGTTACCAAGCGTGGGGCTGGGCTGGAGAAGTTTGTACCCATCTTTGACAGTGAAATGGCCTCCGCTGGGGTCCTAGATGAAGCTGTCGCAGGCATCTTTGCTTAAAGGAGCTGATCCCGTCAAAGAAATCTTGAGGTCCGTCCATTGTTTCCTGAGATTATATGAGAGGGAGATATCCTTCCAAGCTAACCAATTGTTGTAATCCCAAACTGAAATTTCGAATAAAGTATGCAATTTTTTTGCTTCCATCCATAACTTCAAATTACTGAATTGCTGAAGGAGGTTTCTTGGTTCCGCTCCCATAATTCTGTCTGTCCAAATATTTATTTCTTTGCCATTTCCAGGCGACTTAGAAATATGATTTTTAGTTTGGGGGAGGACTGTTTGATAAGTTTCCAAACAAGAGTGCAAGGCCTTTCCACTATTACATCAGTGAGGACATTAGAGTGCAACTCGTTGAGATATTTTCTTTTAAGAGCTTCAACCCACCAGGAACCCTTTCCCATTAACATTCTCCACACCAGTTTGAAGCCCATCACTTTGTTGGTGAGGCTTGGTATTTTGATTGTTATGCCCCCTTTTTCAAAAGGAAGGGTGACTTGATCCCATCTGACCAGACTGAATTTTTTTGAATCTTGCTTCCCTCCCTGCCAGAGAAAACTTCTCATAATTAACTCGAAGTGCTTGTGAGTGATGACAGGGGCCAGAGTGACAACATATTGATATATGGGAAGAGCTGAGAGGAGAGCCTTTATGAGGGTGGTCCTGCCCACTAGATTTAGCCAAGACAGTCCCCAACTGTGGAGAAGCCCTCTCATTTTTTCTATATGCTTATTCCAAATCTCATTCTTGACAACTTCTTTTGCCAAGGGAAGACCAAGATAGGTAAAGTGGCTCCAGTTTCTTTGAATTGGAATGTCCAAGATCAGAGAGATTCTTTGCATGATTTGGAGAGGGACGTTCCAAGTATAGATTTTGCACTTATTGTTGTTAAGTAATCCCCCTGAGACTGCTAGGAAGGTGTCCAATGTTCTCTTAAATCTTCTTGCCATTAGGCTAGAGGCTCCCCCAATTAAAAGGGTATCATTGGCAAAGAGCGAGTCATTAATTTCTTTTATCCCTCTCGCTATGCTGATCCCTGTGATCTCCTTTTGCTTTCGTAAGTTTTCCAGATGTATGCTCAAAGTTTCTGCCATGATGATGAATAGGAAGGGAGAGGGGGCAACGTTGTCTCAATCCTCTGGAGCTTCTGAAGTAGCAGCTAGGCCTACCGTTGATTAGGGGGGCTGTCTAAGGGTTTGAGATGCATTCCATAATGATACTTATAAATTTGTTGGATATTCCGAACTTCCTGAGAACCTCGGCTAGGAATTGATGATTGACCCTGTCGAAGGCATTTGCAATGTCGAGTTTTATGATCATACCTATTTCCTTTCTATTGATGCTGCTATGGATTGCTTCTTGGATCAAGATGACATTGTCCGTTATTTTTATTTTAGGAACGAATCCTCCTTGGTTCTCTGATATGAGGGAAGGCAGGAGCTTTTTCAGTCTATTTGCCAGGATTTTGGTTACTATTTTGTAGGAGACGTTGTAAAGAGAGATAGGTCTGAAGCGATCAAAGGTGAGGGGGTTGGGGTCCTTGGGGATAAGCGACAGATGGGAAGTTTTAGTGTTTTTGCCCATCTTATTTTTTTTTGAAGATATTTTTAACCATCCTTACATAGTCCTTCTTTATGATATCCCAATGATTCCTGAAGAAGGCAACAGTGAAGCCATTAGGCCCCGGGGCCTTGTCCGACTGCATATTGAAAACTGCCACCCTTATTTCCTCCTCTGAAACATATTGATCCAACTCACTGTTTTGTTGCGCGTTGATTTTGTACTCGATTGGTTGTAGGAAATCTGCGCTGTCCATGTACTGGAGATCTGCAGTTAAGAGGGATTTGAAGTCACTGTGCACAACTCCTTTGATTTCCTCTTGTTCACTTAGTTCTTTTCCTTCAACAATAACTTTATCAATTTGGTTCCCTGCTCTTTTGATCTTAAGGTTATTATGAAAGAAAGAGGTGTTTTTGTCCCCAGCTCTGAGCCAAAGGAGCCTCAACTTCTGTCTCTGCTCCTCTTCCTCTTCTCTATTATGCCTGTAGAGTTCTTTAAACATTTCATTTTCATGTGCTTGTTCTTCCTTTGAAGTTTGTTGATCCTCTTTCTCCTGATTCCATTGCTCCAATTGACGGTGTAGCTCTATTCCTTTTTCCTTTTCCAATATTGCATTTTCCTTAGCCCACTGTTTGATCACTGCTCTTAAGGATTTTAATTTTGATTCCCAAACATAGTGAGGCAAGCTGATGACTTCCATCTCCCAGTGATCTTTAATAAGTTTTTGGAAGTCCTCCTTACTATCCCAAATTTTATTGTATTTGAAAGGGATAGGGCTGAGATTTCTTACACTGTCAAGAATCAAGACCACGGGCTTGTGATCTGAAGCTGTGGCATGGATTATCTTACTTTTAACTGAGGAGAAACCTGTGACTATTCTTTCATGGATTAAAATCCTGTCGAGTCTCTCTTTAATGTTGTGTATTCCTGCTCTCTTGTTGCTCCATGTAAATTTACCATTGTTAGGGGGGATGTCAATAAGTTTATGAGTTTCTATTATTGTTTCTAGGGTGTCTCTTGAAGGATCAATGAGGAATTTCCCTCCTATTTTTTCCTCAATGTTCCTGATTAGATTCAAGTCCCCTCCCATGATTGTGTTCCTATTTTGATAGGCATGCAGCTCTGAGTTAATAGAGTCCCAACAAAATGCTTTATCCCTGTAGTGATTTGGGGCATAAATGTTAAGAACAGTGTATTCTTCTTTTGTGGTTTTATTTTTGAGGTCAGTTCTTACCCACCAGTTAGATGAGTTTTGGCTAGTGAGGTCCCATTTTATCTTATTCCATAATGTATCTATTCCTTCTGAGGCATCCACTGAATCTATTGCTGTACTTGAAAAGCTTTTGTGTCTTTTTGTGAAAGATTGAAAGTCTTGGTTAGACAATTTGGTCTCCTGGATTAGGAAAAAGTCTGGCTGCTCATGAATGATTAAATCCCAGGCTGCATTGGATTTTAGAGAGGAGCCCAACCCCCTACAATTCCAAGAGACAAATATCATTACTTACTATTTTTTTGGTGAGCCCCGCTCTTCTCCTTTGTCTTTTCCCCACTTCCTTTTTGTTTATCCAAGAATGAGTCCATCGGCTACTGTGTGCTCGTGGCCATTTCTTTTGCTGCTGTTTCATCTCTTATCTCTTTATTTGACTTCCTGCCTACTTTTCTCGGTGGATCAGAGATGAAGCTTGCTTATTTGAGTTTGTTTCTAGTTAGAATACGCTCTATGGTTGGGGGAGGGGAGGGGAGGGGCATCGAGGAGGTAGGGATGGCTGCTAGGGAAGTCGCTGAGGGGGAAGAAGGGGGGAGGAGGGATCGTCATCCACCAAGGATTCAAAAGGATTGTAGGAGGAGAGGAAAGGCTGGGTCGGAATGGGAGGGGGGGGAGCGGCTTGGGTTTCCAGTTGAGGCTTAGGGTTAGGGCCTTGCTGGGTAGGGTTTGATTTCTTTTTTTTTTACTTGCTCCCATGAGCCTTCTGAGGGTCAGCCTTTTCATTCAGTTCATTTACTTTTATCTTACTACACCTATTAGCGAAATGACCATATTCATGCCATACCTTGCATTTGAATGGTATTTTCTCGTAGTCCAGCTGCTGAATATGATTCCATTGGTCCACTTTGATCTTGATAGCTTCCGGTAGGCCTTTCCCTAAGTCGACTTCAACGCAAATCCTTGCACACGCGTGCATGTTTTCATTTGGCTCACATCTGTCAATGTATTTTCCCACAACATTCCCAATAGCTTTAACTGATTCATCCCCCCAGCAATGCAGAGGGAAGTGAGGCAGGCGAACCCAGATCGGAACAGCATTTGGGATATCCATTTCCGGGTCGAAATCAGGGGACCATCTGTTCAGGTAGAGGCCTCTCGAGTCCATGAAGTAGGGACCATTTCTAAAGATGAGGTTTCGTTCTTCTTTTGTTTCGAATATGAAGGTATAGAAGCCCCTTTCGCAAAATCTAATGGCGATTTTCCCTTGAATGATCACATTCCAGTTACGTTCTACCCATTTCTGGACCGCTTTGGGAGAGGGCCAGAGGCCAGTAAACTGACCTACAAGGCTCCGCTCAGCCAGAGAGATTGCTGCCTTCCTCGGGAGACTGGGAGGGAGAGAGACTTCAAGAATGTCGGCCAGCTTCTTGACAAACTTTGATGCTGAAGGATGGATTCTTGAGGAAGGTTTTTCTGGAATGAGAGAAGCAATTTTTTTTCATGATCTTCATTGTCTTGCTGTGGGGGAGAGTCATCCCCAGCCATGAAATGAGGCCAATAAACGCCGTTGAACAGAGGGAGAAGGGGACGGGAGCTGGACAGAGCGCAAAAGGGAAGGCCCCACCACTGGGGCCGGGCAGGAGGTCCGAGAGAGACCATGGGAGGCAGGAGCTCTATGAGATAGGACCAAGGTGGTTAGCGGGAGCAGGGGAGGGCCCAACAACAGGGCTGCCAGGCGGGAGGTCTGTGGGAGGCCTGTCTAGGTCGCAGAAGGCAGGCGCGGGCCAAGCATCAAGTGTGGTTCAAGGTTTACATGACACTATATTGTGTTGCGAAGCACCTTGCTATTCGGTATGATCTAATATGTGGTATTAGCCAATAGAGCAGGACAAGTATCTCATCTCTATCTTATTTAAAAGATGAAATTTTCCTCATTAGCTTGATGTGCCATGTGTTATTGTAAGAGAGAATTACATCACATATGTTCAGGGATATCCCAATATAGAGATTAATAACCCTTGTCCATACTTACATATCCCTGTCATCACCATTGGAATAACAAGGGATAATCTAACAAACTCACAACCCACAATGATCATTTTATCAAAAGTTGTTGGGAGGCAAATGTGCTCACATTCTTTCAGAGATGAGGAGGTTAAGTGCTTGTGCCTTATCATGACTACACTAGCACAACATCTTATTGATGGGAAACACATTAGTGTAGGTTTTAACCTTGTACAAAAATTACCTGTCTACGAATTCTAAAAAACATAAAATAAACAATGGCAAGAACATAAACATAAAACATATATGCATAAAGATTTTCCCCTGGATCCCAAAACTGGGACTACCAGATTTATTTTTCATTGTATTCCTTTCAATGTTACAACACATATATACATGTTGAAGCATTCACAAACCCCAATCCATTAACCCTAGATTAGAACGTAACCGTAGTTCCCTTGACTAGATCTACAAGATACCATGGGCAGAAAACCATCATGCCCAAAGCCATGTGCAAAATCCATGCAAAACCATAGGTAGCTCCGCCCACCTAATATAGGGTCCAAAAAAATATTCTCAGGCCGCTTCCCCAGACTCCGTACAGGTGGGCTACTGTCCCCCTAAAACCCCCCTTGCTGCGCCCGACGCAACAAACATGGGGTGCTTTGAACCCCCACACGTGTGACTAGTCGTGGAAAGAATATAACACACATCCAACATTCTCCCATTTGCTGTTTTATTTTCCACATAGGGGGTCACAGGAGAGCTTAGTCATTGGTCCAACCCTACAACGCCCATTTTTTCTCTGCACCAAGAAAAATTCTCAGTGCTCACAAACTTTGTCAATGCATTTGCAACATTCTTTAAAGTGTCTACCTTTACTAACAACACCTTTTTGTCCTCAACCATATCCCTAACAAAGTGATATTGAACATCAATGTGCTTTTTATTTGAATGATAAGCAAGGTTCTTTGCCAAGAAAATTACACTTTGGATGTCACAGTCTATCCTTATAGCTCGATGTACTAAGCCCATACTTGAACACAATCTCTGCAACCAAACTCCTTCCTTGATTGCAGGAGTGGTTGTCATGTATTCTGCCTATGTAGTTGAAAGTGCCACTACGAATTGTCTCTTTTTCATCCAACTGAGTACACCTCCAAACAGGTTAAAGGCATACCCACTTGTAGATCTTCTGTGATCAAGATCTCCAACCTAGTCTGCATCAACAACGCCACAAATGTCTAAAAATTTGTCCAATCCTGGTCTTCCTTCGTAGCATAGACCATAATCACTAGTGCCACGTAAATACATGAAAACCCACTTCACTGTTGTCTAATGCTCCTTCCCAGGTTTTGACATAAACCTGCTCAATACTCCCACTGCATGTGCAATGTATGGTCTAGTACAAACCATTGCATACATTAGGCTATCGATTGCACTTGCGTATGGAACACGAGACATGCCCTCTACCTCTTCTTGTGTATTGGGACATTATTCAACAGATAACTTTACACCTACAAGAATAGGAACCTTCACCAGTTTACTATCCTGCATATTAAACCTTTGCAATATTGTCTCGACATACTTCCTTGGGTTTAACCATAACTTCTTCTTTGCCTGGTCTCATTTAATTTCCATGCCCAAAATATAGTTTGCAGCACCAAGATCCTTCCTGTCGAATTTGGAAGACAATTGGGTCTTCAAATCCTGGATAATTTCTTTAGCATTTCCAATCAATAATATATCATCCACATACAAGACCAGATAAATAACACGAGCATCAATTAATTTAAAATACACACAATGATCCACTTTGCTTCTAGTGAATCCAAGTCCTCGTATATATGTATCAAATTTTTGATACCACATCCTTGGTGACTTTTTTAACCCATACATATACTTTTTTAACCTGCATACCAGTTCTTTCTTACCCTTCATTGCAAACCCTTCAGGTTGCTTCATGTAGATCTTTTGTTCCAGATCTCCATGAAGAAATTTTGTATTCACATCCATCTTTTCTACCTCAAAATCAAAAGTAGCAGCAACAGATAAAAGTAATCTAATAGAAGCTACCTTGGAAACAGGAGAAAATATCACCAAAATAAATTCCTGGCACCTGGGAATAACCTTTTGCTACCAACCGAGCTTTGTATTTCTCTACCTTTCCTTCTGCATTCATCTTCTTCTTAAACACCCATTTTCTTCCAATGGGTTTCCTTCCAACCAACAACTCCACCAAATCCCCAACCTCATTTTTGTCCAAAGATGCGATTTCATCAACCATGGCCTCTTTCCATAGTTTTCCATCCTCTAAATCTACTACCTCCCTGACAGTTCAGGGATCATCATTAGTAATAGATAAATAAAATTTTTAATAGAAAGTAGATGTACTATACCTTTATGGTTGCTTTCTTTCTCGAACTGATATTCTCATAGCTGGAGTTTGTGGCTCTTCATCTTTTGATTCTTGTTCTACTGTAGAGTCTGATTCCTCCTCTTTTAGCTCAAACTCTATCGTCCCATGTTCCTTTGGTAGGACTTCAAGTTTAAGAAAATCATTCACCTCTCTAAATACCACATCTTGGTTGTACAAAAACTTCCTTGTTTCTGGGTTCCAAAGCTTATAACCTTATACCCAATAAAGATGCACCTTATACCATCTTTTAAACCATCCTTATACCCAATAAAGATGCACCTTACATATTTACTATCCAACTTGGTTATTTTCTCCTTTGGAACATGTACATATGCATCACAGCCAAATACTCTTAGATGTGAAAGAGAGGGTTTTTTACCAGTCCATACCTCATTTGGAGTCTTATCCTCCAATATTGATGAAGGTGATCTATTAACTAGGTAACATGCAGTCTTCACCGCCTCTGCCCATAATTCATGTCCTAACCTAGCACCACTGAGCATATTTCTTGCCTTTTCCATCAACGTCTTGTTCATTCTTTCTGCAACTCTGTTTTGCTAAGGCATTTATGGAGTAGTCTTCTGTTAGGATATACAACACTTCTTACAGAACTCTTCAAATTCATTCTTGTGGAACTCTCCACCATTATCTGTCCTCAACACCTTTATCTTCTTCTCTGTCTGGTTTTCCATCAGAGCTTTAAATTCTTTAAACATGTCAAAGACTTCACATTTCTTCCTAAGGAAATATATCCATGTATTCCTTGAGAATTCACTAATAAATGATACACAGTACACATAATTACCCAATGATGAAACCGACACAGGTCTAAACACGTCACTGTGCACAAGCCCTAATATCCCTTTTGCTCTCTTAGCACCAGAGGGGAAACTCACCTAATTCTGCTTCTCATATACAAAATGTTCACAAAAATAGAAATCCAGAGAGAAATTAGACATACCTTCTACCATACCATTACCATGAAGTATTTGAAGGTCCTTCTCTCCAATATGTCCAAGCCTTTGATTCGATAGCATGGTCCTTTCTCCAGAGACCACTAGATTTTCTGCTCCACTCTCAAGAACCACATAACTATTGCACCCATTAGTAACAGTTCCATCCAAAAGCTTGTACAGAGTTCCAATCCAAAATCCCCTCATCAATACCAGTGCTCCCTGAACCATCCTGTACGTATCTTTCTTGAACACTGTTTTTACACCTGCATCATCCATCTTGCTTACAAAAATTGGATTTCTGGCCAATGCAGGAATATGTAGAACACCCAGAAGTGTTCTAATACTTCCACCTTACAACTTCAGCTTGAATTTTCCATGTCCAGCGATTCTAGCCTCCTTGTCATCTCCTAAGAAGACATCACCACCATCATATTTCTCATACTCGTTGTACCACGCCCTATGGGGAGTGAAGTGAAAGGATGCACTTGAGTCAATCAACAATGCCTTGTGATCTACATGTGTATTTGAAGAAGAAGCCAAGTACACATCCCCACCTTCATATGAGGTGGTTTTCACCTTTGTAGAAGGAGCATCATTGGATCCCTTTCCTTTCACAAGAGCTTTAGATCTACAGTCCTTTTTGAAGTGCCCTTCCTTTCCGCATTTCCAACACATCTTTATAGGTTTTCCTGGAGATTTATAGCTCCCTCTATATTCAGATCTCCCAATCAAGGATTTATTTTTGTTTATGTTCTAGGACTATCCTTCAACAGGCAAGGCATCTCCATTCTAGCCCTCCATATTTTTCCGTCTAATCTCCTCCGACAACAAGGATGAGACTATTTCATCAAACTTCAAGGTAGTTTTATTGCTACCTATTGCAACAACCAAATTATCCCACGAATCCAGTAGAGAACACAACAAACTGATGCACTTATCTTCATCTGAAATTTTAATATCAACATATAACAACTGTCTTACCACAATATTAAAGGCTTTTAGATGCCCTTTTACCAAGTCTCCATCCTTCATCCTCAGGATATACAACTTTTTTTGTAGGAACAATTTGTTCACTAGAGACTTAGATTGGTACAAATTCCCTAACTTGTCCCACAAAGCCTTCACCATAGCTTCCCTTGATACGCTCAACAATATTGAATCTAAGATACACAACTGTATTGTTCTCTTTGCTTTCCAATCCATCTTCGTCCAGTCTTCGTTCGACATTGTTGTTGGTTTAGTATCGGGATCTACCACGATCCACTGATCTTTATCCACCAACAGATCGTCCATCTTGAGTTTCCACAACTCAAAAATATGACCATTAAATTTCTTTATCTTTATCTTTCCATTGCTCGTCATCTTCTTTCACCGCAAGAATCGATCTTGCAGATATCCCACTGAACAGGGTCTACCACAGGCCCGAGAAAAAATCCTCAGCAGCAAAGATGTCCCCTTGAAGCTGAAATAAATCTGATACCAAATGTAGGTTTTAACCCTGTATAGAAATTACATGCATACAAATTCTAAAAAATAGAAAATAAACAATGGCGAAAACATAAAACATAAAACAAATATACATAGAGATTTCCCCTGGATCCCAAAATCGGGACTACCAGATTGATTTTTCATTATATTCCTTCCAATGTTATAATGCATATATATACATGCTGAAGCATTCATAAACCCCAATCCATTAACCCTAGATTAGAACATAACTGTAGTTCCCTTGACCGGATCTACAATATGCCACGGGCAGAAAACCATCATGCCCAAAACCATGTGCAAAAGGCATGCACAGAACCATAGGTAGGTCTTCCCACCTAATATAGGGTCCGAAAAAAATATATCTTTGGGTGCTACCCCAGACCCCGTACAGGGGGCCTACCACCCCCTTGAAACCCCCCTGTGACCCCCCTGCTACGCTCGACACAATGAACAAGTGGGGTTTTCACCCCCCCACGCATGCGACTAGTCGTGGAAAGAATATAACACACATCCAAAAATTAATTCCCATATGATGCATTATGTAGATAGTCTTGTGTAATGAACCATATTGATCATGTGAGAGCCCCTAGTCTAATTCCCTTTCATTGTAAATATTTCATATATTTGGATTATAATTAAAGGGCATGAGAATTGGGACAAATATTTTGGAGGTTGAGGAAGAAGGTTGCTTGGGATTTGAAGAAAGATTGACTTGTTTCATGATAGCCAGTGAAGGCTAGAAAGTGTGCCTTAAATGGACTGGTTTTTACAAATTAATTGAGTAGGCAAGAAGGACAAGAGAACCATGCCTTGCTTGGATAAATCCACAAGGTAGAAAGGGAAAAAATTGAATGAAGAATGGGTTGCATTGGCATTTTGGGGGACAATGAATTCAACCAACAAGAAGTGGGGGGGAATGGGAGATGACACAACAACATACCCAACACCACTCAGTATAAAACCACCATAGTCGAGAAGGAATTGGAGACAACGATGCTTCCCACACAACTAAAAATTGTTGCAGTGATTTAATGGGAGATAATTGTTCTCGGTGGGGGGGTCGAGATGAGCACATGCTAAACATTACAAGTTAGCGAGAATTCAAAAAGAGAGCGCTCACACACATGGAGAGAGAATTATTTTTATATAGAGAAAACCAAGCACACATGAGAGTATAACTGAAAAAAAAGAAGAGAAGAAAATTATGTGTTTCTATCAAAATGCAGGGAGTAGAGCCATCCTTCAGTTGAGAATTGGGAGGGGCAAGAATAGCTCTCAGTTGAGGATAATAGTATCTAGATTCCCGGTAAGACTAGAGGGTGGAGATGGTTTTCTCTTAATTCCCTTGACAACTTGGGTGGAGACCTATTCCTTGGAATCCTCGTAGGAGAGTTCTTTAGTGCCCTCTACTTGTTTTTTTTGTTTTACAGTGAGCTCTAGACTATCTTGTTGATTTGAAGGTGGAGATATAGCCTATGGATTCCCTTGCTAATTTGAGGGTGGAGGTATAGCCTCTGGATTCCCTTACTGGTTTGAGGGTGTCGGTATAACCTCTAGATTCCCTTGCTAATTTGAAGGGTGGAGGTGGTGGACCTCTGGATTGCCCGTGAGATATTTACTACATGAAGTATCTGGTGGGTGTAAGTAGATGGTCTTGTGGTGTGCTTGTTTCAACTAGAAAATTTGGTTTAATCCCTTAAGGACTCATCCTCAAGCTTTGGGATCTAGCTCAAGTGTGACTACTTTAAGAAAGGATTAGCTCCAATGTGTCTAAGGTTGGGTGGATATTTGAAGTCCCAATCTCAGTTGATCGGTTCAATCTATTCAAGATAATTGTCTAGTGATGAATCTTATATTCTAAAAGCTTTATGCTTGTTTATGAATGGACATTGTTGTTTTGAAGGCATGGATATTGAATGGTTTAGATCCCTATTTTAAAATTAGCATAATCCTTGTCTAGATGGCTTGTCTGCAAGGAATGTTTAGATCTCATATGTCCTTGATTTAGAATTATGGTTTGTGTATCTGAATATCAAAGAGATGGGTGAATCTTTGCAATGATTATACTCTTTTAAAAGAATGGCTAGTAGGTTTTGTTCCTAATCTATAAGCCCAAGAAGGCTAGAGAATTTGCACAAGGTAATTTGTTGGTTTAATGCTTATGCTATTGTTGAGAAATGTTGAATTCCTAAGTGAATAAATAATGTTAAATGTTGTGTGAATGATGAGGGATGGTTGTTCCCTGAAGGCTGATATATTAGTGTTTGTTTATGCTCTCTATATTATCATTAATTGTTGGCAATAGAGTTTATAATCACCTAAGTTACTATTTAGGAGTGGGTTACTCTTGTGTTCATTTAGAGTCTTTCAATTGGTCTTAATGGCTGAGTATAAAGGAGATAGACAAATCTCTAATAATCAAATGAATTCCTACATTAAAATGACTTGGCTAACATGTAACCTCAAGAGAGATAACCTCTCTCTCTCACACACACACACACACACACACACACACACACACACACACACACACACACACACACACACACACAGTTCAGTTATGCATTGTCAAACTTGGATCGAAGTAGTACAAGTTCAAGAGGGCTTGCATATGCCTTTATAGATCTATATACTAGGCATTGGAGGCCTAGGAAAACGCCCCTTATACCTGCATTAGCAGTTACCAAAGCATGGGGCCAGGAACATAGATATTTTAGGAGGAAAAAGGTTAATACCTAGTTAAACCATGACCAAGTGTGCAAACATGAGAGATCCTAGTAATCATATTTCACAATGTGTTAGAGCCATCCATGTGTCCTGGAAGTTTGGTACCCTAGAAATTTCAATGGGAGTTTGGGCAAGTGTTGTCAGGCTTTAAATGTTGGGACCCCATGGTTGGGTGGGGTCAAACGTTAACCATTTGACATGTCAAGGTGGAGAACCCCTAAATGGCATCTAACATGAAAGATATGAATTACAAGGGTTTAGTGACTTATGTGGGACTCAAACCATGTGAAGGACATGACTATGGCTGATGCCACCCCATCGTTTAGTTTTGGTGGTGTCACCCTGTATCCTCAAACCCAGGAGATTCCAAATGAAGGACTTGGTAGAAATACCAAGATTTAAATCCAAGGGTGATGTGGTGTGTGGAGCCCATTCAATGGGGAAAAGTTCCATGTGGCATGAACGTGTCCGTTGATAGGTCAACGAGGGAGATTAAGCTCTATTGCAAGGTGTACATCGTCATGTAACACCGGTACTTTTGTAAAACTCACCCTAGATCTTTATGAGGGAGCCTTGGGAAGAAATTCTCACGATTCAATCCTTAGGGTGAGGCAACGGCTATGGAGCTCGAGCATGCTACCATAACTAATGGTGCGGGGACATGAAAAGGAGGGACCACCAAGGATCCATGCAACCCAGAAGGTAGCCCCAGTCAATTTCAATGGGGAAATGTATTATAACCCATCGGGATTTTATTCCTGGGTTGACATGGCCATAAAGGGCCCACAACTACATTTATTGCATATATCATATATATGTTATAGGCTGGTCCTGTGGGCTATAGAAAAGGGATTATGTGTGACATGATGTGAACAGGTCGAAAACTATGTAAAACCTCCACGTGGGTAGTGACAAGGTCATGACATGGATAGCCATGTGGGCACCATGTTGTAGGTAGATGACATGGCACTACCAGATAGGCTAATATTTGAATGGTCATATATTTTGATTCGAGAGTTAGAATAAAACATATTTTATATCATTGGAAAGGTCTGGATGAGATGAACACAATGACATCATCCATTTTTAAGTTTTAATAAAGTTGAAAAAGGTTGAATATTTAGACCTAATTTCCATAATTGAGCCTTAGAGGTTGGGTTAGCTTAGTAACTGCCTCCTACCCTTAATTAGGGCTAGGGATAGTAGGGGGTATGTTATAGTGGTATCAGAGCTCCCAAGTTCAACAGTCAGACTTGATGGACTCTGTCATAGGTGAAATGAGGATAAGGTTCAATTTTGAACCTCAAGAGATCAAATAAGGCTATAACACATGTGATATGTGTCAAGCTTGATTGTTGGATTGATTGATTGTGTGTGTTGTTTGTTATGTGTTCATGGTGATATACATATGCATGTAGCATGATACTAATGATGGGCTATGATTAAAAATATTGATACTAAAGTGCTAACTAAAGTGTAATGTTGTAGCTAGCTTTAACCTAGCATATTTCCAACAACAATCCAAGGTGATAATGTTTATTATGCACTAGAATTTTGTTAATATCTAATAGTTATATGTGTGTATGACAACGCATAAAGGACACTAAGGTTCAAAGAATATGAGGAAAAGAATGGTGCAATATAGCTATGTTCAGTCACAACATAGATAAGAAGAAGAAAGGACGGTTGAATAGGAAAGATCAATTAGATGTTGAGGGGAGGCAAACTTTCCTGATTGGATGGATACTCTAAGGAGTTTGAGAGCTGAGATAAGGAATTGTAAGGTTGATAATGAAAGGCTTGTTGAGGTGCAATAAAGGCTTGCTAAAGCACAAGAAAGGAAAGTAGAAGTGAATGCAGTCATACTGCAGATCCTCTTGGACTTTCAAAGGCAAGGGCATCATGAATTAGGAGCTAGTCATAAAGATAGGAAAATCCGTTTTGGACGAGAACAAAGAACTAATGGGGCGAATGGTAGTGGATCTAGGAAAAGGCATAAGTTGTCAAGTGAAGACACTATGAAAGGAGTCACTCTACTAGATACTCCTAAAATCACCCTTGAACAACAATATGAAAATACCCATAGAAGACCACACTATCACCATCATCAGAAATACCATGGAGAAACGAGGGAAAAATACTATATGCTAGAAGAGTTCAGGAAGGCCAAGCCTGCTACATTTGATGGTGAACTGAATAAATCAGAAAATGTTGAGGCATGAATCCTTGGAATGAAGAAGTTCTTAAGGATTCATAGTCATCCAAAGAATATGAAAGAAAGGATAGCCACCTTCATCTTGAAAGATAAATTTGACATCTGGTGGGAATATTCAAGGAATATAAAAGGCATAAAAGAAGAAGAGTTGTCTTGGAATGAATTTGAGGAACATTTTAAGGACAAGTATCTATTTGAGAGATATTTTTAAAATAAGGGTAACAGGTTCTATGAGCTCGAATTGGGCCAAATAACAGATGAGGATTATACCACTAAATTCTTGGAGCTACTGAGGTATGTTCCCTACCTTAACGAAGAAAAAACAAAATTTAATAGGTATGGTAGTTGATTGCCACAATCCTTCAAGGATAGAATTGAGTTTGATGAGCCTAAGTCATTGGAGGATGCATTTCATAAATTGAAGCACTATTATGAAAAATAAAAGTGTGTGCCAGAATTCAAGAGGAATTGGAAGGTGAAAGGCATCTTGAGATATAAAGAAAAGGGGCATAAGAAAGGTTGTAAATCCCAAATTGTACGTAAGAGAAGAGATATAACTTCAATTGGTCAATTTTGACATCAATAGAGAGGTAACACAACTAATAATGGCCATGGTAACCATCCTATAAGAAGATAGAGTAAGGGTGACACAAAGGATCTAATTAAGTGTTGGACTTGTGGAGGAAATCACCGCAAAGTAGATTGTCCATAACATAAGGGTGTAGGGCCATGCCTTTACAACTCTCAAGAAGCTTGGACAGTGGGAGATATGGCTTGTAATTCACCTAGAATATATGTAGTAGTGGAAAATAGGAAAGTCGACCACCATGCAACTTCCATTATCGAAATGGAAGGTAATATATATAATCAAGTCATTTCTGTTTTAATTGACCTTGGATCAAATTTCAGTTGTATTAGCCCAGTGCTCGTAGAGTAGTGTCTATTGGATAAGGAGGTGTTGATGGTGCTAGAAATCCATTAACCAAGGGGGTCTCCTCGATGTGAAGTCCCAATTAGACCTCACATTGTTTGGAATAGGAGCCCCATTTGAGATATAGACCTGATTGCCATATATTCTTATAGTTTTTTCCTTGGATACAAAGTTCAACACAAGAGAGTTATGCAGAGGTAATATGTGATCATAAAGTAAGTATGCTTGGTCATTGTTTGGTTGTATGTGTGTCAAGGTTATTATATTGTGGAGAGAAAGGAAAGTGAGCCTCTAGGAGAGAGGTAATAGTACCACCCTAATAGAGACACACACATAGAGAAAATATATGTCTAACATCTAGCAGAATAGTCCACAAAGATGAGATGGTCATTGCAACCATTAAAACACAGTCTCAATTAAATAATCGCTAAATAACTGAAATAGTTCAACTACTTTAGTACAGGTGAAAGCAAGCATGCATCATAAATATATACATAGAATTTTTACAAATATTCACAATCCATGCATTAAAATGTGTCGAACATCAAGCTTCAAGTATTAATTAAAAGTCACAAGACACATGTATACAACGACCACCACTAGCCCCAATAGTGGAGCATTGGATCCACTCCTTGCTCCCCAAAAGAACTAGCTTGTCTCTCTAATGCCTTGCGGGAGGATCCAAGGTGAAAATCCCTTTGCATGAACAATGAGGGTGTATATATAACAAATGGGGTGATCCTTCACCTCCCTTATGACTCTTGGACTACCCACATCACTGCTTGACTTATCATGAATTTTTGACTGCTACATGACTCTTCACATTACATAGATGACTCTTGGACTTCCACTTTACATTACATTTTCCAATATAGAATTATATAATCCACAAATTATGTGGCACATGATGACTCGTGATAAGACATGACATGACACTGATGACATGAAATGCATGATGATGTGGCAGTGCCAAGTTGTCCTTATTGCTTATTCTTTCTTTCCGTCTCCAATAAGAGATGTATCCAATGCTTCATCTTCATGAGAGATATTCTTTGTTCTTCATATCTACCCTCCAAAGGGTTGTGAATAAGATGGAATCTTCATGCTGTCATGATTATTGATCTTCTGTTGTAATCCATTGTTCCTTGATCTTCTTATCTGATGATAATCTTATCTCCTCAGCTCCTTAGGTACCTTCTAACATGTCCTCCTTTCTATCTCATTCTTCATCATCTTTCCATAGCATGATAGAGTTTCAACATCTGCAATTCACTTATGAAAAGATGACATCACTCTGATAAACCCTTAGTCTAAGATGTTGCATGATGATCCACTGGCCAAGACAGAATCGATTAACAGGCTAAGGCAGCGACTTAGTGACTGCGCTATTGTGTAGCTGAGGAAGTCAAGGGTCAGACTTGAGCCTTGAGACTGCGCAATGTGTGGCTCAGGCTTGGACTAACAAAAAAGATTGCGTAGTTGGGGAGCTTAGGGATCCAAGTTGACGGCTTGAACAGTTATTTTTCCCATTGCACGGTTCTAGAAGACATAGGAGCTAAGGTGGTTGTGCAATTGCATAGTTCAATATCTCAAAGCTAAGGCTTGAGCCTTGAGACTGCGCAATGCACAGCTCAAGCTTGACTATGTAGGAATATTACATAGTTTGAGGCTCAGTGAGTTAGACTGCAACATTTTGCACTATTTCTATCAACTGCATATTTTTGGGAGGCAGATCAAACTTGATGATTGCGTAGTTTCACATTTCAAGAGATCATGCTTTGGGATTGAACTCAAAGACTACACAGAGTGTAGTTGGGGCTAGACTAGAGGGATGAATTTCATGATTTTTTAAGCCAAGGCTCGGGCTTGAGCACTGAAACTGTGCAGTGTGCAATCCTAGAAGGTAGGAAGTGCACATTGCGCAGTGTCAAGAGGCATGGATGTAGCTTGAGGGCTGGGACTGCGCAATGCACAGTTCGGGAAGGTCAAATGAGGCTAAGTTGTTGGGATTTTTCTGAAATTTGGCTAAGTATGGGATCAATGAAATTGATGTGAATAATGATAGGGATTCACTGTGATCAAACACTTAGATTGCTTGAGGACACAACATATTCATGAGAGATATTATTTTTTCTTCATATTTACCCTCCAAAAGGTCGTGAATCAGATGGAGTCTTCATGCAGTCATGATTTTTGATCTTCTATTGTAATACATTGTTCTTTCATCTTATTGTCTAATGATAATCTGATCTCCTCAGCTCCTTAGGTGCCTTCTAGCATGTCCTCCTTCTCTATCTCATTCTTCATCATCTTTCCATAGCATGATAAAGTTTCTACATCTGCAATCCACTATGACAAGACAACACGAGTTCGATAAACTTCTAGTCTAAGATGTTGCATGATGATCCACTGGCTAAGCCAGAACCGGGTAGCAAGCTAAGGGAGAGGCTTAGTGACTATGAAATTGTGCAACTAAGGAAGTCAAGGGTCATACTTGAGCCTTGAGACTGCGCAAGGTGCAATTCAATCTTGGATTAAGTAAAAAGATTACGTAGTTGGGGAGCTTAGGGAGACAAGCTGAGGGCTTTAACACTGATTTTTCCCATTGCACAGTTCTGGAAGACATAGGAGCTCAAGTGATTGTTCAATTGCACAATTCAAGAGCTCAGGGTTGAGGCTTGAGCCTTGAGACTGTGCAATGCACAATTCAGGCTGGAGCATGTAAGAAGATTACGCGGTTTTGAGGCTCAGTGAGTTAGGCTGCAGGGTTTTGCACTATTTCTGTCAACTACATAGTTTTGGGAGGCAAAGCAAACCTGATGATTGCGTAGTTTCACATTTCAAGAGATCAAGGTTTGGGATTGAGCTCAAAGACTACACAGTGTGTAGTTAGGGCTAGACTGGAGGGATGAATTGTGTGATTTTTTAGGCCAAGCTGTGGGCTTGAGTGATGAAACTCTGCAGTGTGCAATCCTGGAAGCTAGTAACTACACATTTCGCAGTGTCAAGAGGTAGGGCTACAGCTTAAGGGTTGGGACTTCATAATGCATAGTTCAAGAAGGTCAAATGAGGTTAATTTGTTGGGAATTTTCTAAAATTTGGCTAAGTGTGGGATCAGTGAAACTGATGCAAATAATGATAGGACTTGACTGTGATCACACACTTAGATTGTTTGAGGACACAACATAGATCATCTGAAACACATTACCAACATGCTTCCCTTAGTGTAACAACCTTTACGACAAGTGTGACACTAAAGGTACACTTTGTGATGACCGTGACGATACTTGTTTGATAGTGCTTAAAACTTTGGAAATGAGTGTGATGGAGGTTTACATGGTAAAATTGACTCATTTACACAAGGAGAACCTATTGAAACCACCAAAACAAGCTTATGTACATTGTGTGACACTTAACATGTTAGAAGGCAATAAGTGCTAAAGTGCGAATGACACTTGTGATATGCGAACGAAAATGAAAGAAGCACATGCCAAAGCAAAGATAACATGAAAAAATCACTGATTAGAGTGAAAGTAAGAAAAAGAAACAACCAAGAACATGAAAATGAAACTCGTGAAAATAAAGGTGCGTGAAAGCAATAGTTTGAAAAAATCACTGAAATAGAAGTACAAACGCAGCTAGAAGTGAGAAATTATCGATGTTATTGCACACTGGCTATCAACATGGATTAGACATCACACATGCACAATCTTGATGGATGGTAGAATTCTTGTTGAAGATTGCATAAAAGAATGTGCTCATGAACTTTTTACGGACTAAGCATGTGTGAGTAATAACCCTCGACACTTCCAATCTTAGAAGGGAGCTCAAAATCATGAATTAACCAAGAAGTGACTACGGAATGACCAATCACAAGATCCATAGTAGGCTCCAAAATTCGAGTGTAGGAAATTTTTTGGAGGTGTTTTTCGCATTGACAACACTTGGTGACACACTAGTATAACTTCAACTTCTTTGCCTTCATCAATTATTTCCGGAAGTATTGATTCATAGTTCAGATTACCATGGATTCCCCACTTAACCCATGCATAAACATAGTCCCCTTCATTCCTTTACTCAATTAAACACAAACAGAAGATCAACGATGCATGTCAATATTCTTCTACTGCGGAGGGAAAGGAAAGTGAGTCTCTAGGAGAGAGGTAATAGTACCACCCTAGTAGACACACATACACACACACAAAAATATCCATCTAACATCTAGCGAAATAGTCCAAAAACATGTGACAGTCATTGCAACCATTGCAACACATTCCCAATTATATAAGCACTAAAATCACTGAAATAGTTCAAATAATTTAGTATAGGTGAAAGCAAACATGAATCATAAATATTCACAAAACAATTTTACAAATATTCATAATCCATGCATGAAAATGTGTTGGCCATTAGGGTTCAAGTCTTAAGTAACTGTCACAAGACACATGTATACACCGACCACCACTAGTCCCAATAGTGGAGCATTGGAGCCACTCCTTGCTCCCCAAAAGAACTAGATTGTCTCTCTAATGCCTTGCAGAAGGAGACAAGGTGAAGCGTCCTTTGCATGAATAATAACAATGTATATATAAAAAATGGGGCGATCCTTCACTTCCCTTATTAATTTTGGAATATCCTCATGACTGTTTGACTTCTCTTGACAACTCTTAGACTTCCACTTCACATTACATTTTACAATATAGAATTACATAACCCACAAATGATGCGGCACATGATGACTTGTGACAAGACATGACATGACACTGATGACATGAACTGCATGATGATGTAGCAATGCCAATCTATCCTTCATGTTTCTTCTTTATTTTTGTCTTCAATAAGAGTGAATCAAATGGAGTCTTCACGTGGTCCTAATCTTGGTCTTATGTTGTAATCCATTGTTCATTCATATTCTTGTCTGATGATCATCTTATCTCCTGAGCTCCTTAGGTGTCTTCTAGCATGTCTTCCTTCTCCATATCCTTCTACATAATCTTGCCATAGCATGATAGAGTTCCTGCATCTGCAATCCACTTATGACAAGATGACATAAGTCTGATAAACCCCTAGTCTAAGATGTTGCATGATGATCCATTGACTGAACTAGAACTAGGTGGAAGGATGAGGGAGAGGCTCAATGATTGAGAAATTGCACAACTTAGGTAGTCAAAGGTTAGCCTTGAGCCTTGAGATTGTGCAATGTGCAATTCAGGCTTGGACTGAGCAAAAGTATTGCATAGTTGGGGAGCTTAAGGAGCCAGGCTGAGGGCTTGAACACCGATTTTTCCCATTACGTAGTTCTGGAAGAAAAAGGATACCAGCTGGTTGCATAATTGCGTAGTTTAAGAACTCAGAGTGTTGGGCGCGGGATCCCCCAAGGGTAGTTTTGGGGCTAAAAGCCCATATTTTGGTCAAATTTTGTAATCCAACTGTAAAGACTCCACATTTTGTGGTC
Organism: Pinus taeda; assembly: GCA_000404065.3. NCBI lineage: Eukaryota > Viridiplantae > Streptophyta > Pinopsida > Pinales > Pinaceae > Pinus > Pinus taeda. Next base: position 46,429 of record APFE031011408.1, read on the forward strand.
GAATAGTGCGTAGGTGTTAAAGAGTCATAGGGTTGTCCACCCTTATTTTGGAAATGTAATGTCAGTTGTAAAAGCCCTACCAATGGTCCGCAGACCATGGGTAGTTTGAAAAGAGGAATAGAAGATAGACACCCGAAGATATGATGTATGAGAGTTAGCTCTGAGGTAGAAGTCTAAGTTGGGTCGTAGTGTAGGTAGAGGCTCTGCAGCTAAGTGCGCAGGGCAGGTTGAGTCTGTAACCATTCAGAATTATCAATAAAGAGAATTATTCTACAATTTTTGCATCTTTATTTCCTGTTTATGAATCTTGTTATGTTGGGTATGAATTTCATTTATAATGCTTATATGATGCGCGAATGTATGTAAATGTGTTGGTTAAGTGAACGCAAGTAAGAACATCTGTTTACGTGGTGATAACATTAAGTATTTGACAAGATAAGCTAATCACTTAGGATAATAGAGGAATCTGCATGACATGCTGTTATAGTAGCGCGAAAGTACTAGAGCCATAGGATAAAGCTGCGTGAAGGTCGATCATGTACTTTCGCGAAGGTAATGAAAGCCGAAATAGAGGGTTTGTCTTGCAAGCCCTAGAGCAAGATTACCTACGCGAAGGTAGGGATAGAAGAGATAAAACAACATCACAACCATCTCAAGGGTGCGGAAACTTGGTTCCAACATCCCCCCATACTGCTTCAGGTGAGACTTTGGTCTGCAATCTGCAGGCTGATGCCGAAAGGGCCAGTATTACAACGATTTGTTTGGCTAATTAACGCTGAACCTAGGTCAGGGCCCCTCAAGCCAATAACTTGTTCTGTTGTTGGGACCAAAATTTGTATAAGAGATTTGTGATGTCATATCACTGGAATACAACTAAGAAGGAGATTGGAGACTGGTTGGATAGAAAGATCCATGAATTCTCGGCACAGGAGAAAAGAAACCCGCCACTGTCAAAAGAATAGTGGTTGGACAGATACCTGTATACAAAGATCCACAAAATATTTTTATGTTCTTTCCCTATTGAGCTATACGAGTGGATCGCGGAGCTAGCAGGTAGTCGAGGAAGGTGGAAACTTGATGGCCCTATTGTGTGGACCCTAGAGCTAGTGTAAAGGTTGGAAGCATTAGAGGATAAGATCACCCGCATTGTTGATAATTGACTCGATCGCGTCATAGTAGGATTTGTGACTGAATCTGTGGTTGACACCTTAATTAGCTATAGTGAAGCGGAGCGACGCTTTTTCAAAGGACCGTGAGGTAAGTACGTAAAATCTTTGAATACTTGGATTAAAATGTTGTTATGCGAAAAACGGGTTATGCAGCTACCTTAATGTTTGGGACTACATGAAGTGGAAAAACCTACAGGAATGAAGGAAATAAGGGTCCGAAGTATAGCCCCTTGATTTCACCTCCACGAAGGGATGAAGAAGCGATAGCGAAAGTTTCTCTGCGAAGCGCTATTTAGTTAATAAGGCAATGATTCCTGCAAATACCACCTCTACCCACACCACCTCCAACTTCACCACCATAGCCTCCAACTTCACCCGTACCACCTCCACCTCCATTGCGGTTTAGTATGGCAAATACATTGAAGTTTCCTTTGTTCAAGGGCTTGGGAAATGACGACCCAGACCAATTCTGGTTCATTGTGAGGGCTATATGGGAAGCTCAAGGTGTTACAGATGATCATATAAAGAAAACGACACTGGTTAGTGCTTTACAATATCGCACGCTAACCTGGTATATTAAGTACTCTAATGATAACCCGAATGCTGGAGTAGCAGACATCCAAGTAGCACTAAATAGGGAATTTAACAGACCTAAATCTGAAGCACAGTCAATTGTGGGATTCGAAGAGATTGCGATGCAACTAGGTGAGACACCTTGAGAACTAGATCAGAGGCTAAAATGTACGATCTGCAAAGCCAACATGAACTTGATAAATGGATAGCATTGCGAGTGGTTTGTGGCTTCGCAACTACCACACTTAAGGAGTGCGCTATCGCAAGAGAAGATAACAACATAGGCAGAGGCCTTAGAGATTTCCATGAGAATACATGAAACTCTGATGCGGGATCCTAATCTAGGATTCTAGCGAATCCATGAACAGCTGAAGAATCTGTGCCTTGAGATGCAAAGCCTGAAGCAGGACAGGAAAATTCGGCCAGAAATATACGAGGAGGTATGGTGCTTGAAATGCAAGAGTCAGGGTCATGACAAAGAACATTGCCCGATCTTTGCAAACTACATTATAGGAGGAGGACCGATGTCTTTAAGGCTAGAGGCTCAAGCAAGTGCTAGTGCGGGTCTTGCATTATGGTGCGCTATCTGTCAGGTAGCCGGAAAACATGCCATGGATAACTATCACTTGCTACAGAAGTATGTACAAGCACCACAACAATTGTTTTGCAACTTTTGTAGGTCGGTAGGACATGATGAGCATACTTGCAGGAGCTATGAATTGATGATGGATAGAACTCCTGCCTATAGTGTTTAGGTCAAAACACGGTTCCTTGACCAGAAATCAAGGATGGCGCAGACAGGATTTCAGGGGTGTGGATGCGACCGAGGTGGAGGAGGACTTGGTAGAGGTTGAGGAAAGTTGATTTGCTACAATTGCGGAGGACTAGGATGCTATGCCTGCGATTTAACTAATCCAATACGTCAGTTGTTTGATCATGAAATAGAAGATTGTCCTACGCTGATAGCTAGGATATGTGAAAAAGGGGCGCTACCACCTCCCCTTACTCAGAACCTATAGATGATGAGGTCTGAGCAGTGCGAGGAAGATCCGAACGTAAATATAGTGCTCCATAGTGGAATCACGACGGGAGTTGACACGGGGAAACAACCAGAAGACAATACATGGGTTTGAAAGGCCCCAATGAAAGAGGCTGAGTTTGATTTGGAGCGTGCTCAGAAAGCCTTCATGGAGGCTAAGAAGAGCATCGTCGAGGCCTCCACTTCAGGAAGCAAGGATAAGCCTGAGCCAGAGATGGATTCCTCTATGCTCACAACTTTCTTGGAAAACTGTATGAAGTCACTATGCGACAGTAAGGCTATAAAAGGGCTACAAGAACTCATTAATAGATGCACTGGAACCGCGCTAGGTGAGCCGCTTGTGGTACAGAAGATTGGCAAGCATAAGATAAGGACGGGACGGGAGATGAGACTAACCGCACAAATAAGAGAGTATGAAATGGATCAGATCATTTTGGACCTGGGGTCAGATGTGAATGTCCTACCAAAGCAGACTTAGGAGCGAATGGGGAGACCTACGCTGCAATGGTGTCTGATTCGGCTAAGGATGGCGAATCAACAGAAAATCATACCCATGGGGCAGCTGGAGGGGGTGACCGTGGATATTGAGGGAGTGAGCGCACTGGCACATTTTGAAGTAATAGAGATAGTGGATGATAGCAATCCCTACCCTGCGCTCCTGGGAATTGACTGGGTTATTGATATGAATCGGGTAATAAATATAAAGAAGTGAAAGATGATCTTTGAGAAGAAATCACTGCGTGTAATAATACCCCTGGATCCTGCTGAAGGATCACGCTATACGGAACCAGTCCGTGATTATGAGAGTGATCGTGATCTAGACTGCATCTATAAGATAACAGTGTGAGACCAAGATTGGGTGAATCCCACTGCGGATGGATGGATTACGTGGGATCGCGATAGTTCCTGCACTTCAGACTCTGACGAAGAAATAGAACACTGGTAGAAACGGTTACATGAGGTAACTAGGCTGAATTCCAACATGATGACCTAGTTGCTGCATTATGTGTCCTCAAAGGTAAGAAATCTGCCTATTTATGATGGTCTAAATGAGGTAGGCATTTGAAAGGAAGGTGCCAGAAAAGCAACACTTCAAGGCCTTTGACTGGGCTCTGCATGCTACGTTCGCTAGATGGTGGGGTACACACAAGGGATGATGAGAGAACGATTTGGGAAGCCTAAGATACGACTAACAGATAAATATGATGGATAGAATGATCCACGTGCACATCTGGCCAAATGGACACAGGCTTATAGAGAAAAGCCACAACCTGAGTGGGTGCACCTGTTCTGTCATACCCTGGATGTTATCACAATAAATTGGCATATAGAAACAAAGCTACACCATGAGACAAGTGAATGGGATATCTTGTGCGAAGGATTCATGATGACATTCAGTTTTGAGGACGATAGTATTGATGAAGCACTACAAGAGGTGAAAGCAACCATCTTTAGGATACCACAAGATCCTTTAGACCTGATTCAACTTGAATGGGCTACTCAGCTGAGTCGTGCAATGGAATGTTATAATGTAACTGCTGAAGAGGAGGATGAGGATCCATGGAGGATTAACATTCTAGAAATAGAAGGCCACCGCGAGGTTCAAGGACCGCAGATTGAGAACCCTAATATAATCATGCTTGTGAAAACAAAACAAGTGAACATTGGTACATAGGTAGAACCCAAATTCACAAATATTGGAGACTACTGGGATGGTGCGACAATGGATAAGGTTGCCGAATTACTCCGCGAATATGAGGACTTATTCCCTACCAAGTTTACGGATTTGAAAGGAATAATCAGAGATCTAGGAGTGATGAAGATCATGTCAAAACCTGACACGAAGCCAGTAAGTAGAGGCCTTACCGCCTAAATACGAAATACAAGGAGAAGGTCTATTTAGAGCTAGACAAAATGCTAGCAACAGGCATCATTGACCCTATGGAAGAGTCCGATTAGGTAAGCCTAATGGTGGTGCAAGAGAAGAAGCAAAAGGATGATATAAGGATATGCATGGATCTCAGAAAACTGAATGACGCTTGTGTGCATGATCCTTTCCCAACTCCGTTCACGGATGAAGTGTTGGACAATGTAGGTGGTCAGGAAGCATATTCCTTCATTGATGGGTTCTTTGGGTACCACCAAATCAAAATCACATCGGAGGATAGGAGCAAGACAACCTTCGCGACTGAGTGGGGTTTCTTTCAATATACTGTAATGCTATTTGTATTGAAAAATGCACCTGCAATATTTTAGCTCATGGTTTTTGCGGCATTCAAGGAATTTATTCATAAGTTCTGGGATGTATATTTTAATGACTGGACTATATTTGGACTGGTCAAGCACCATGTAACAAGCATGTGTTTGATGCTAGATACTTGTCGAAGATACCCGATCGTGCTTAATCTAAAGAAGTGTTTGTTCTGCATTCCTTTTGGGAACCTATTGGGGCATGTGGTTTGCAGACAAGGGCTAATGGTAGACCCCATGAAGATCACAATGATACTGAACTTGGAAGCACTGAGGAGTGTGAAACATCTGCGTGCTACTCTAGGACATATGGGATATTACAAGAAGTTTATCAAAAGCTATGCCCAGATCACCGTAGCGATGGAATTTTTTTTGAAGAAGGATGTCACGTTCTATTGGAACGATGACTGTAAGAAAAGCTTGGATATATTGAAAGAAAAGATGGTTACTACTGTTACAGATCCATTTGGGCACATCAATACCATCATCTAGATTAGTGTTTTAGGGCTCGTCAAATCCTAATTTTAGTTGCTACATTCCCTAAACAAATCACCCTTTTGAATGCCTCCTTCCCAGACAGTTTCATGACTTGAAGGCATCATGAAACGACCTCTAAAGGGACCAGCGCAGGTAGGCCCATGTAAGGGTGCGCTGCAGAGCAGTTGAGTCCATGTCAGGGTGCTTTGCAGAGCACTTAGGCCCTCTTTCACCTGTGCTGAGTGAGATTGAGTGAAGTTCACATAGGGTTTGGGGAATATTCTTATCTTTTGGAGTCATCTAGAAGTTTCCCTCACTTATCAACTCCTATGAGCTCGAAAATGGATGAGGAATGAGTTAAGATGCATCCTATCCTCTCATCCCTTCCTCCATGGAACTAATTCTAAGTATGAAAGGCAATTCAATACCCCCATTTATGACATAACCTCCTTCATGTTCCTATAATTGAGCACTCATCTAAGTGATCAGGGGCTGGACTATGTCGGATTGGAAGGAGATAATGTTGCTATGAGAATTGACTTCGAGACAAGTATTGTTATGCTACAAGTTTGTTGTGCTTTTGATGTGATGTGGATGGGAACCAAGCGGAGGAGTGACTTCGAATCAGACTTGATGGTTGTAATTCCTTCTTCTATTTAATAACGTACTTGAACCTTTTTCCATATGCTTATCTTGTTATATGATTCTTATATGTGTGAATGTATCTGATTCCATTTACTTGTATTCATTAGATCTTTTTCTTTGATCGGTTCTTTGTCTTCTGTTGATGTTTATAGGTACTTCTCAAGTGTGTTAAGTACGGGAAGGAGTGACAGGATCGATACAAAGGAGACAAGAGGAAAGTATAACTACAAGTGGGTCTTCTCATCTTCTTTGTCTTATCTATTGCTTATAGGAAAAGGCTAGAGTGCTTTAAACTATTGTTCTAGATATGGCCACTTATCTAGGGAATTAGTATTTATCCGTAGATACAAAATTCTCCAAAACAACCGCATTGATTCTAGTCTTCGTGAACTGGAAGAGAGAGTTTCATGTACATGTCGATGCGTCATGTATAGCGTTGGGGGCAGTACTAACATAGGATGGCGGAGAAGGCTTGGACCACCCTATCGCGTTTGCAAGCCGCAGACTATCTAAAGCAGAGAAGAACTATTCTTCCAATGAATGCGAGGGGCTAGTTATGGTGTATGCGCTCTAGAAGTACCGACACTACTTGCTAGGAGGCCACTTTAAGATGTATAAGGCTCACTCAGGGTTGAAGTACCTAGTCAATAAGCCTATTTTGAGGGGAAGAATATGCAGATGGCTCTTATTGTTCCAATAGTATGATTTTGAAGTTGTTGTGAAGCTTGGATGATTGAACGCGGGACCAAACCATCTGTCGCACATCGAAACAGGGGACGAACCTACTAACTTGGAAGAAGAATTGCCTGATGCGCAGCTATTTGCAGTGCGTGTCGCAGATGGTCATTTTGAGGATATAATACACTTCCTAACAACAAGAACTGCACCAGAAGGGTACTCTATCCAGCAAAAGAAGGAATTAGTGGTGCCCATGACATATTTCTCTCTCATTGTTGGGCATCTATACAAGATAGGGACTGATGAGATATTGTGACGGTATGTACCTGAGTTTGAACAAAGCTGCATCTTCGCTGACGCTCATGGGGGTGCCACGAGAGGACATTATGGAGGGAGAGCAACCACGTAGAAGATTCTACGTATCGGGTTGTGGTGGGCAACCCTTCATCAGGATTCAAAAGCATATTGTAAGGCATGTGATGTATGTCAAAGAACAGGCAGGCCATCACAGAGGGATGAAATGCCTTTCAATCCACAAATGACATTGCAACCTTTCGAGAAGTGGGCAATACATTTTATAGGATCCATTTAGCCACAAGGGAAGACATGGACGAGGTACGTTATCACTGCGATAGAGTATTTGACTCATTGGGTAGAAGCGTAGCCGGTGAAGGATTGCATGGGCGTGACGGTCACGAAGTTCCTATTTGATTATGTATTGGCATGATTTGGATGTCCAAGGATCTTGATGAGTGATCATGGTACACACTTCTTGAATGAGACGATCAGTGCACTAATGGAGGAATTTCAAGTATATCACTAGAAGAGCACACATTATCATCCAGAGGCTAATGGGATAGTGGAAGCGTTCAATAAAGTGCTTGAAAATGTGATGACCAAGGTTTACAATGATTAGCGAAGAGATTGGGACCTACGCATACATGTAATATTGTGGGCTTATCGAACAACATGCAAAACTCTGACAGGAAAAACCCCTTTTAGGCTTGTTTATGGTGTGGAAGTCATAATGCCTATGGAATACATTGTGCCTAGTCTACGCATAACAACGCTCACAAGTATGATGGATCGCGGAGCCCTGGAAGAGAAGCTCGCACAGCTGGATGAGCTCGAAGAAGAATTTTTTTTGGTTGGGTTTCACCAACAGGTCCAAAAGCAGCGTGAAAAGGCATGGCATGATCAACATATCAAGCTGCACACATTTAAGGTAAACGATCTGGTTTTGTTGTATGATAGTAATTTTGAAACATTCCTCAGAAAATTTAGGATGCACTGGTTAGGGCCTTATGTTATTAAGGAGATTACCAGCGGAGGAGCGGTACAGCTGGTCAAGTTAAATGTAGAACCCTTCCCAGGAAAGGTGAATGGCAGTCACTTGAAGCCATACACCGGCATTTCGGCCATGTGACTAAATGAAAGTAGCATAGTCTTAGCACTCCAGGAAGTTGAAGGGAGGCGTGACACTATAAACTACACTGCCCGGGTTGTGGAGTTGCGTGATTTCAGGACTGCGCGAAGCAGGGAAGTGTCACAGGGTCAACGACACTGCAAAGGCAGCTACACTACTCATGGAAATAACGCATAGGTCTGCCAAAAAGTGACCATTAAAGCCACTGTTCACGATTTTATGGTCAAATTGTGGCCAAATGGATCGAGCGGCAAGCATTTGAGGTGAAATTTATGGATTAGATTCTTGAAAATCTGCCGCCAATTTATAATTAATGGGCTGAATGTGGGGGTAATAGTCGGATTTGAATTCAAAAGGCCCTATAAATCATAGGTGGCTGTCCAACGAAAAAAACTTGGCATTTGAAAATTTAGGTGTTGCACTAATAGGTGTGTATGGACTGTGTGAATTTTGAGGCTTTGAGAGCAAGTTTAGTGTTTGAGATATTGCCGAAGGAGATGCAGGATCTCTTGAATAGAATGATGTCAACAGCCAAGGAAGTCGCGCGGGAAATTAAGGTAGTAGAAGCTACCCTAGAGTGCCGAAGTGGTAGTCGAAGTCCCTAAATCACCTAGGACACCGAGACTAAAGAAGGATAAGCAGACTATGTTAACAGTGCGCATCTCACCAAGAAACCCATAGAGGACTAACTCACTTTGTAGGAAAAGGGGAAGGACATTAATCTAGAGGCTGATGAGGAAGAATTTGAAGAAATCCTGACGAATGAGGAGGATTTGGAAATGGAAGTTGAAACCCAGGGTGTAGAAACTATTACCAGATTACTAGAATATGTTCCTTTATGCAAGGGCAAAGCCAAGGTGCCAAAAAACATAGACGAGAGCAAGAGATCCCTACAAACTGCGTTGCTCCTGGATGACATTGTTTTTGAGGGGCCGCACTTAGGGTGGGTTCCTGTACTAAAGTTCAAAGATTGGGACCTTGCAGATCATGATAAATTCCCACATTTAGCAACTGAGTAGCTAATGTGTCGACGGATTGACACGACTACTAGAATGATCAAATTAGAGCCGTGGACATGGCTCAAGGGTGTAGAGAAAGTCGTGTTTCTTAGGCTGCTCTGGGTACTACATTACCACCATGCCCCAGTGATCGTCTTCGTCATCAGGCAGTTGCTCTGCTTGGTGCATGATGGGTGTTTGTGGTTGGAGGAGCCCATTCCCATCACAGGGCAATTGATCCATCAGATCACACGACTGCCTTACTCAGGGGAGGATTGATGCAGGGTTACACCCGCTTATACCCACACTACATATAAACATGCATAAACATGACTGTCCCAGGTATTTGACTCTCAAAGGAGTCAAATCTTCAACCATCAAATGGTGAAGGCCCTCTTTTCATCAGTTCCTTTGTATCAGAACTCAATCACCCCTTCAAAACCTCCTATAGGCAGTTAAATTAATCATCAAGCCTTTGTTTGTGACTCTATTAAAGTCAACCTTCTAAATCCTTCTATCGGGAATTAAAACCCTCTTTAATCCTTTATAAAACCCATTAACCAGTTATATATAGACTTTCATCTTTAAATGTTGGCTACATATGTATTTATCACATAAACACCTCTATCGACACTCTTTCCCGTTATAAACCCTTTACAAAGGAAAATGTTGCAAAACATACCTTTTTCCACCTTATACGACCTCTGCACAATTTCTGAGGCTACCTTTATTGTAATCGCAGTCGCTCCCTTTGTGGCCACACTACATATATGTCTCATCACCCCTTCTTCCTCCAATATCTGACTATCAGAGATGTTAAAATATGTTTTAAGCCTTAAAAGACTCGGCAACACTTTAACATAAAATATATGGGATACACCGGAAAACCCGCTCCGAACACATATAACAGACCTCAAAACTTATCCATCGACACTTATAAATGTTGTCGGGTCCACACCTTTAGTCGCTCCACAGTGTTACTCTATAATTAAGGCCCGACCTTTGATCACTCGATACCTCTAATTGCTGATTAGTGCTTTATCGCTATCGGCGTATCAGTCCGTCACTATTCTGCTGTCGCCAGTCCCTTGACCTCTCTGATATGCGATAAGCGAACAGATCTAGACCGTCAATCTGAATCTTGATCTGACGGTCCACACTTAATCGCATGATCACAATCGCTCCATTCAATGGCCCGTTCGAATGTATTCAAGAGGGATTCCACCAATGCAACTTAATCCAGGCCGTTGATCTCCCAGATCTAACGGTTGCTGTGCATCGCTTCTTCATTTCTCCGCTCGATTTTTTTTACTTGGTTTTTTCGCGTTTTCTTCAATTTTCTCTGTGGGTCGATTCTTCATAAGGTTATGGTCTTCCGCTTCCCCTGCACACTATCTCTGAGCTTAAATTCTTCAGCGAATTCTCACTCTGCTCCTTCTCTCCAGAGATTCACTCTGCCTCTTCAATTAGATTCTAAGATCCTTTTACGATTCCTCTGAATCACTCTGATCTCCCTGCGCGTTTTATATAACTTTGTTTGCAACCTGTTACAGAACCTACAAGTTCACACCATAATCAATCATAAAACACTTGATTAACACAATTGCCCACTCAAAATCGAATTCCTCTATATATAAACATATAAACAATTGGTTACATAACGAGATTCTCTGTCTCGTGGCCTGATCTTCTGCTATCAGTGACCTCCCCCTTTGACACTATCTGTGGGCTTACATATATGCCAGTGAGTTCTGTTGAACTCATCCTGGTTTGACTCCTAGATCTATTGAACCGACTCCTAGAGGTACTCTATCCTCTATGTCCACTTCTAATTCATTAAATTCCTAAAAGCTCTCCTTAGTTCCTCGAATCATGGAATGCTTAAAGACTCCTAATTGACTTTAGACTCTTTTGTCATTATTACCCACTCGTGTCCCTCCTATTCGAGAGTATTTACAAGATATCTCACCCATCTAATTTATTCCTATTCTATGCACTAAAAGCCTAATATTACATTTATTCATTACTTAGGAATCCAACTTCCTAAAAATGCATGACCCCCTATGTCTACTTAATTACAATGATTTTCTCTTGGGTTTATTGCTCCTACATCAGACCCAAAGTAGAGAATATTCATGATCTCTTGATCATGTGTCTTATGATCTTTGTTTTCCTGGATACGACACTTTGTGTTGTAACTGCTCAAATGTCTTGTTCCCTTGCTGCTGCTGCACTTTTGCTGTCCTTTGCTCCATCTTCTTCTTCTTGTCAATCAAGTTCAAGTTATGATTGATCTTTCTTCCCACTGCTACCATTTTCCTCCATTTGAACTGAATCATCATCAACGGCCACATTTCTTCAATCTGTTTCCAGTACATCTTTGGACTGGTCCATATTCTGCTTCTTACTTCTTCCTCTTTCTCTTTGCTTCAGGTTGTTGCTGCTGTCCACTAGTTCTTCAAATTGCTTTTTATTTTCTTCTACCTTTTCTCTTGCTATCATTGTAGACACTACTCTTGCTCTGGCTATCATTGAAGACATTGCTTCCACCCAAACTTCCTGAATATCCTTAAGGATATCTTCCTCTGCAACATCTAATTTCTGCATTGAATTCTGACTTTCCAGCATCCTCTACAGCAATTGAGCATCTCTGCTCCATGGATTTAATTCTTCCACATATATTCTTTCATCTTTATTTGGTTGTCCAGCTGTGCCAAATCTCCTTTAACATCTGGAACAAAACCTGCACTCACAAAACACTTGTTAAAATTAAAAACATAAGGCTTTAGTGCCTTATTTTCCTTTGGCAACAATTCAGTTTGTTGTTCTATTTCTTTCTCCTCTGTCAGCACATCAGTATGCTATTTTGAATTCTTAGAAGAATTCATGAGACTGTCAGCTAGTCTCTTCTCCATACCATCTTCTTGAATGATATCTCTATTCTTTTGTTCACAGTAGTGAACTTCTTCTTCCTTGGCCTGCTGTTGGTTAACTCTTCTTTGAAATTGTTTGGTTCTTACTACCTCCCTTTCATCCTTACCCTCTTGTTCTTTAAGAATCTCCATATCACCTTTAAACAATCTCTTTCCTTCCAAAATAACATTCATTGGATCACTTCTTTGGAACAACATTTATTCAATCTTCATTGGAATAAGACTGCCATCTTCCTCCTCTATGACAGTTCTAACATTCTGCTGCCTACTCCCAGGTGATTCTTATGTCTCCTTCTGATTCTGAGATCTTTCCATCTCATTCGTGATTTGAATAGATTTCAGATTCTGCTCCTTCCCTCTGACAAACTCTAAAGCTTGTTCATCCTCCTGTGATGTGCTTGCAATCATCCACAAATCATTAATTTTAGAACCATAAGACCTGGCGGTATTACTCGACTCTTCAGTCATCACATTTCCTTGCTACTTTGAATCTTCTACATGATTCAGCTCCTCAGACTCAACTTCATCTCTTTCCTTCACAAGGAATGGTTCTTGTCTTATAATAGCTCCAATTATTAAATTTTCAATGAGTTATTTCTGCTGTAACAACTCAATACTTTCCTCATTTAAGAGGTCTTCTTCATCATACTCTCCTGCTCTAGAGTACCTTTTATCCCTTAAAACACATTACTCTTCATACTTCAATTTAAGAGCTCTATTCATCTTCACTTCAGAGTATTAATCTTCTGTAAGATACTCCTCCATGCTTTTGACAGATTCACAAGATTGCTTATCCTCTCCTATGCATCCTGCAAGCACACCAAAACTATTAGGTTCAAAAACATGAGGCTTGATGGCCTTATACATCAGCTCTTCATCTTCAGTCAGCATTTGCTCATGCTATTTTGAACTATCCTAATAGTCCATGAGATCTTCACTTGATCTCCATTCTTTAGCATCAGTTTAGTCTTCACTTTCTCCGAGAATTTCTCCCTCTTCTGGTTCACAAATGTACTCTTCCATTTCCAACTCAACTTCCTTGAGTTTTTCCCTTAGCCACTTTACTTGCTTTTGATGTATCCTTCTCTGCATCTCATGCCACTTCACAGGCTTCTTCCTCAAGACCCAACCTAGTCTCTGGCTTTCCTCGAGTTGTTCTTTTAACTCTGCAATCTCTTTGTCAATTTCATCTTGACTCATCTTCTTGCCATTTGCTTTGGCATCCTTTTTCTTCATCTTTCTTCTGCTGTGGCTTCTCTCTGAACCTCTGCTATGAGTATCAGTAGTCATCTTCTTCTCCTATTTCTTCATGAGCTCCTTACTCATCTGCAACAAGCCTCTGCTACAGCTAGTCCTCCTGGCTGCAATCTTACCTCACTAAGCTCTCCTCACTCAGTCTTTTGGTAAGCATGGGTCCTTTGTCTGGAACCTCCTCTTGAGCAACACCTTTGCTCCTTTTAGGCTTCTACAATCTTTCACTCTCTCTTGAGAACACTTCAAATATCCTCTCTGTCCAATCTCTTGTTGGATTATTCAGGTTCACTGCCACTTCTCCTTCAGAGTGTTTTCCTTACTTTGTCTTCAAGAACACATCTGGTTCTCCTCTCATAGCTTCTCTTGCTGTCACCTGTGCATTAGTATAAAAACACATTCTCAATTTAAAACAGAGCATAACATCTTACTTCACCTTCAAGATCTCAGCATGATCTCGTTTCACCATTCCACCTGTGCCTTGGATGGATTTTCTCTGTCTCTTGCATCTGCAAGTTCTGTTACACATCACCTCTTTATGTGCCTTCCTTCTGTCAGATGAGAATATGATTCTTCCTTTCCTGCATAAACACCTTAACAAATACTCTGTTCTAAATTCCTTCACATAGAATTCTTTGTTTTGTTTTGTTGAAAAGTGTGCAACAAGAAATGCTTGTTGAGATTGCAACAAGATGATGGAGCTTAGTGAAAAGAGTCGCCTTCACTAAGTGGGCCCGCAGGCTATTTTTGGCGCAAGTCTATTTTTAGACATATGGATCATGTCTATGGATTGCAGGGTGCTGTTTATGGATGATTGATCAAGTTGGGAAAAATAGATGGACTTCTATTTTTGATGAAAGTGTGAGTGATCACAGTGTGAGTGATCAAGTCTATTTTTAGACTGGCTGTCAAAAATAGAAAAGTCAAATATTATTATCTCACAATAATATTTGGACTATAAACTTAATCTTATTCTCTTGGAGCACTTCAGTTCGAGCTACGGATGTGGCACATGCAATTGCATGAAGGAAATACGTGGTTCTTATGGGTTAGTTGAATATTTGCATGCATGACTTCAGTTAGAACTCAAGTGAGTTGAGTTTAGTGGACTGGAGGTGCAGTTGATGGAGTTGTGTTCAGTTTAGCTTTGTTAAACTGGTTGTATTTAGTCTAACTGGCAAATAGACTAGAGATGAGTTGGGTGAATTAGTTATTAATTAATTCACAAGTTATTAACTCATAATACAACTAATGAATACATCAGTTAACTCAGTTGCATGTCAGTGCATGTTCAGTTCAACAGGGACAGGTGGTAGAGAATAAGATTGCTATCAGTTGTGACTATAGTTGTGCACCAGATCTTGCACAATCAAGGGATTGAGTATGCCAATGAGTTTGCCCATGTATTTTCCCACATTTTAGCTTATGCTCACATCCACAAAGCGTGAGTGACTATTTTGCAGGTGAAAAACGAGTTTGGTGAGCCATTCTCATCAGTTCTTGAGCAGGTATTGAGCAGTGGAGGCAGGCAAGCAGTGGAAGAGATTTGGAGATCAGATCTGAGCTGTATTGTGTGTAACAGAGGTGGAGATACTTGTGAGAAGTATTATGCTGTGTAATGTTACATGACTCAATCATTAATATACAGATAGTTGGGGTTTTTAGCGAGATGCTTTCCCCGGGATACATACTGTGTTAATGTGTGAATGCTCTTGATGTTATATTGTTAAATATGTTGCTATATTGATGATCAACGTAGAGGAGCTTATGTAATGTGTATTTTTTCCGCAATAGTACATGATCAGGATAATCTCCATTGAATATGTGTTAAATTATTCAAGATTTCTACATAATGAAACTACCATCTTGTTCAAACTACCTTCCTGTCAATCGTAGACTCCTCTTGTACAAACATTAAGGAGTCAACAAGCCATATTTTTCAAAATAATGAGTCACCTAATGGGCCATATTGACTTGAGTCATTATCTGAAGCAACTGCTAATTCCTCATGACCTTTTTCTTTTACAAATCCTAAAATCATAACTGTTGAAACCTTGTTAGCTACTTTCTCTTCCTATACCTATTTCCTTTTCCAGACCTTCTTATTCCTACAATCTTGAGCCATGTGCCCATAGTTATGACACTTGAAGCATTCAATCTTGTCAATAGGTAATTCCATATGATATCTGCAACCATGAGCAATATGGCCATAATTATGGCATTTGAAACATACAATATTTGGCCCATCTAACACATATTCTCTTCTGACAAAATCATCATGGAACCTGTCTCGTGATCCTACAAACTTGCTTCTAGGGTTTTGCAGATAATGATCGTACATGTCAAAAACTTCAGAATCCCTAGCCATATGTCCATAGTTAACACATAAAAAGCAATAACCATTAAATAAACGAACATACTTGGAAGATTTTTCATTCTTCTTTAGAGGCGGTGTTGTAGTTTCTTGTGGTCCTTTTTTCTTGATTGCTTTGATCTTGTTCTTTGGAGTTGCAACATTCTTCTTTGGCTTTTCACTTTTATCAACTTCCTTCTTAGAATCATCCTACGAAGCTATGGAGCTTGTACCTTCATCAACTGGAGCTTTACCATCTTTAATTGCCTTCATTTTCACTTCTTCATCTGTTTTATCTTGTAAGTATTCTTTTTGTGATCCCTTGAGTTTTTTGATCTCATCATGAGTTGCATCAAGTTCTTCTTACTTTTGAGAAAGATCTTCTTGAAACCATATTTTCAAGATCTTCCTTCTTTTTCTACCTCCTCAACCTGTAGCTTGAGAAGAGTGGTCTTCTCTACTTCTCTGTTGAGAACCTGTATCTGTTCCTTCTGCTTCTCATTTTCAATCCTAAGCATTCTTATTTCTATTGAAGTTGTTTCTAATTCCTTTTGATTTTGGTCAATAGATGGATATGTACCTTTCATCAAGTTCCTTCCTTTCAATTTCTGCTTCCTGCATCTGTTGTGTGATCCTGCTAATCTCTGAAAATGATGTGTCGAGTTCTTGTTGCTTCCATTGGACTTCTCCCTTGAGGTCTCATGTTGTTGTATTATTGATTTCTTCTAACTTCTTTTGAAGTGACTCTTTAATACATTTATGTTCTTCAACTTCAATTTTGAGACCTTGTACTTGTTCTTCAAGAGTATTGGAACGGATCTTCTCAGCGTTGAGCTCTTTTATAAGCTAGATTTCCTCCTTATAAAATTCTTCTATGGTCAACCCTTCTTCATCATACTCAGAAGGATCTGAGTTTTCAATAACATATTAACTTGATTTCTTTGTTGAATAGAGATTATGAAGCTTTTCCCAAAGAGCTTTAGCTGTTGAACGTTGACCAACTTTTGTTTTCACAGAATTTGGAAAAACATTCAAAATTACATTCATGGCCTTTGAATTGTACCTTTTAGCTTCGTTAATAATTGTGTCTCCAGAAACAATTGATTGACATACTCCATGTGCGTGTAAAGATACTTCCATATTGGATTCCCATATCCAGTAATTATCTACATCAAAATCAGGGGTTGGTACACAATACTCACTTTCTTGAGATTTTGTTGTACCTGTACGTTCCTTTTAAATCCTTGTAACTCCCTTCTTTGACTTTCCCATCTGTATGCTCTGAAAACTGACTTCCAACAGTTAAGCTGTTATTGAAGGAACCAAGTTTTGATACCAATTGTTGGAAAATACTTTTGGGGGGGGGGGGTGAATTAGTATTTCTTAGCAATTATTACTTTTAAATATTTTTATAGCATTAGTTAATCTTCAATTATTATTAACGTTTATGCAGTAATAAGAGTAAATAAAAGAACCCAGGAAGCACAAATATTTTAGGTGGAAAACCCCCTGTGGGTCAAAAACCACTGAACGCTTTTCTAATAAATTCTTTAATCTGCAGCCCCAACTGAAATGAAAGCAACAACTTCCTAGAATTCTAGAAATGCATTCTTCTCCAGCTCTCATTGGATGGATGCTCCAACGCCCGAGATTCTTGAGTAGTCAACTAAATGGATGCCCCAACACCCAATGAGATACAACTCACGCTAACACCCTGAAGTTTTCATAGGTTTGAACCTATTGGTGACTTCATGCACCAGCCTAGCACCACCCAACCACCCTATATAATAATAAAAGAAGAATGGACTCTCGTACCAAAGAAAATGGTCCACTTTACAATGATAGAGAATGATGTAGAAGAAGAAGACACACTAGACCATAACCCCAACTATGAAACAACCACCTAATGATCATCCTAGACCTCCCAACACTACCTCTTCAACTCTTGGCAGATAGACAATTGTACAACTTTTACAGTGATGCTTTTACAATGACTCTATACAATGATATTTTTACAATGTCTGTATGTAGTGCTGCCCACTTGAAGACTTCATGTGGTGAAATTCTTGCTGTTGTTTTGCACCTTGATTGTTGTTCATCATGCTACCCTTTATCACTCATCAAAACATTTGATTATGCATTGAGTCTTTTCTTCATGAATATATAATACCTGCAAAAAGTATTCAAGGAAATACCCATGACATGATAATAGCAAAACATACCTCATCCTACAGAGCATATGTCAGTGCTAAACAAAAACAACAAATTAGAATACAAAGAACCTAATGAAATTAAGAGATGAACATGCATATACAGAAGATACTTACCTATAGCTTACCTCTGCTACGTCATTTTGTTGCACCTTGCTCTTTGCTGCCCTAGAAATTCTTGGTCCTTTGCACCCCTTTACAGCACTTGATCTAGTTTTTTTCTTGCCTTCTAGGAGCATGATATTTAATCTGATGTATCTCTATGATTTCAAATCCCCAATATTTGATCTTCAGTCTTGTAGTATCCCTCTAAGTCTTCTTTCCAATACCACAGGTCTGACCCGATTTGGACTCTTCAAGACAATTATGCCCAATCTCTCACAATGACCTAATTATGGAATAGTTCAGTAGAGAGAACTTGCACAGTGTGCCACACATCACTGTTTCCTCCTTCAGCTCTGAAATTGATACACAAAAAACTATATTCCATGCACTATCCACCAATTTTTACATAATTCCAATCCTCTTCTTAGAGAGAGAGAGTTATGATGATTTTCCCAAGGTCACTTCTTTGAGATTAAATTCAAGAGCCTACAAAACCCTAACTTCCACAGATCATATCTCTGAGAATATAGCGAACCAAGATCTGAGATTTGGTCACAACATTCATCAAGATTGTGAATCAAATGGGTTTTCATTCCAGAATCTAAGACTTTGCATAAATGAAGTTATAGCAAAAATTCCATGATCACTACTTTTGCACGATATATAAGATTCCTTTTTATAGAGTTGAGAGGAGCTTCTATAGAGAATTTTGGAGAGATTTTAAGAGCTTAAAAAATTATTAATTAATGACTATTCAATGACGAAAACCAATTATGAGTCCTATGTCACAACCCCATAGGTTTTTAGCCCACTAACTCGGGTTACTAACTTCAAACATGAATATCTCTCAAACCATGAAGAATTACTTGGCGTGCCATATATCAACGAAAACATCTCAACGAGTAGAATCCATCTAGAAGATCCTTGACTCAAAATAGAGTAAGTTTTGAAATCAAAAATCCCTTGAAAGATCAGCATATCCCCTGGTGCTTCTTGGGTTGACATCAATGACAACCTCAGATCATCTTTAGATCAACATTAAGGGCCATACGTAGATCTGTCAATTAACCATGCTTATAACCATCATATAACTAGATAAATAACAATGATGGGACAATAATTTAAGCCACATAATAAAAAGCCCAATTACTCATCCAAATAAGAGGAACTCCCACGTAGCACCTGATCATAGATAATGATGAACCAAATATTTCTTTCAGCCAATCACCCTCGTGCCATATTCCAAGCATGAATGTGGGATCTCATGGGATAAAACCATCCATAAACAAGCAAGGGAATCCATAGGTTAAACCACCTCCACTCTCGCGATACTACGGTCTCACCTAAACCTGTCCTGAGATCACAAAACCAAATCGAGCTTGGATGCCTCAGAATTCCTTCACCATCCCTTGAGGAATTTTCTTCTATCCACCCACCTGCTGAGGGCTTCCTGAAGAAAATCATCTCCACCCCCAACCCTTGGGATTTTTCTGAGACCACCTCACCTGGATCCAAAACCTTCTGGAAATCCATAGATCAACCGAGAAAGAATCCCATCACACCATGGCTATCTGGAAATGACAAGGCAAGGCCCAAAATGACTATCAAAACCCAGAAAAATCCATGCCGTCAACAACAAAGAAACCAAAATACACACATGCATATGCCATGCATGAGAGAACCAGCTAGGAAATCATACATGCAACCTATTACGTACAAGTATTCCCATTGAAGTTGCTTGATCCAACCTTTCCTTTGTTTGATCCTTGTTTTCCTTTGCTCTGCTTGTCCTTCCATTGCTTGCTTTCTTTCCTTCTCCTCTTGGTGCTCTTCCACTCTATGAGACTAACTCAAAAACTGAACTGTCAAAAGGCTACCAACTGATGCTCTGATGTCTTTTTATTATTGATGCCTCTAATGTATTCATGTTTCCTCTATTTTTCTTCAATTTCCTCCTCACATGCAACATGTGACCTTTCACCTCCCTTTTCTCCTAATTTCTTTTATTTCCATAAATAATATGCCAATTAATGCCTCTTTTCCTTTTCAATGATTTTTCCATTGCCTTTGCCGATTTCCCCTTAGCCATAAACACACCAAGTGATGCCCACTAGGATATTTTGCCTAACATTCAGCCTAGAATAAGTGTCCCTTGACCTTGGTCTTATTTTTCCTTTGTTAAATTTTATTACATGAACTTTTAACCTGGGGTTGTTACAAACCCCTCCCCCTTAGGGGAACACCATCCTCGATGTTCGATGACACCTACAACTAACAAAACCATTGAAAAGCAAAACATACTTCCCATGGAGCTTTATGACCCAGCTCATTGCACTATTTACAATGAACAACCTGCTCAAAAGAAAAACCATCATGAAAAACATGGAAACCATACCGTTTATTGGAGATTTATAACACAACTCATGGCGGTATTTACATCCATGTACATATATAAATATACCAAAACTCATTTTCCTCAATCGAGAAAATAAGGAAGGATACATAGCCCACATCTAATCAGCCATCTCCCATGTAGCTTCATCAGGCCCAAAGTGCATCCATTGCACTTTAACCTGCTCGATTTCTCAGGTCTGGAGCATGAGTTGTTTCCTTTGCAATATACACTAAGGTTCCAACTAGAATTCTCCTTCTAGTTCCACCTATAATACAAACCAATCAAAAACATGATCAACATCCTTTACATACATTTTAATCAATGAAACATGGAAAACATCATGGAATTTCGCTACCGAAGGCAATGCAAGTTTGTAGGCCACTGGTCCAATCCTCTCAAGGATATTGAAAGGACTGCAATATCATGGTTCCAACTTGGCACATGATCTAATCCTAAAGGAGCTCTTCTTGGGCTTGATGCACAAATACATCTGCTCCCCAACCTAAAAATTCTTAACTGCCCTATGTTGGTCTGCATAACTCTTCTTCTTGTCCTGTGCTGCCTTTAGATTCTTCTTTATAACCACCAAATATATCTTTCCACCAAATATCTACTTTCCCTTTGAGACTGAAGGTGACTATCTTGGCTTTCATGTTCTCTAAATAACTATGCAATCTGAATAATTTCTTCATCCCAAGCAACCGTGCCTCTGTATCTTCTGACTTCTTCATCTCTCCATCAAATGTAGGTGGCTTGAATTTCTTGAACTCCTCAGGAAAGTATTCACCTCTCCTATAGGATGATGACAATGATGACTGTGATGATGTCTCCTAGATTAGGAACTAGAATGATGCCTATACATACCAGTCCTACTATTAGGTGTATCCAATGAGTTGCCACCTCTGACTGTATCCATTTTATCCAACCTGTATCTGGACCGAGACCTATTACCATGTGATCCATTAGTTTTCCCTTCCTGCTCTTGACTGGCCCTTGACTGTCCATGTCTTTGAAACTCTAACAAGCTCTAAAGAATCGATGCATTAACCTCTACATGCTTCTCTTGAGCCCTTGCAAGTATTTCTTGAGCCTCAACCAACTTTTCATTGTCCGCTTTGCAACTTCTAATTCCGCCCTCAAACTCCTCAATCTATCTAATATACCAGGAGAATGCTCTCCTCCTTGCTGCTACTCTGATATGTAGGGAGAGTCATGGGAACTGTAGTCTACCATTTTGCTCGATGTCTTTTTTTATGTTCTTCTTGAAAGTAATCCATGTCAGATAAACTAAATAGATACCAAAACCATACCTTATTGATGTTTAGGGGAGGCTTATCTCATATGCAAGATCAATCCACATTAGCATGATACATATATTATTATAGTCATATCAACATAATGACATCATACATGACCACACCAATTATACACCATGAACCCATGCATCACAACCATAATTATGACAACATCAGACTTTACATAAAGAGAGCGTAACCTGCTCTAATACCACCCTATAACCCACCTCGTCCCACATTTACCCACTTTCACTAGTTTTCCTGGGGTAAACATGAGTTGAGGATCACTATGATAAGACTCAACCTCCCATATGACCTTAAGGAAATGGAGTCGTAACTTAAGACCTTACTAACTTCGCTTAGATGCTACAGGACCTCCAAGAGAAACCCAACCCCTCTAGGTGCCCAACCCTTGAGATAACTCTATTTTTCACTAACCTAGAGCCTCAGTCACTCCCTTTCCAAGGCATGCAAGTGATTGTAGCCCTCTAGTTGCACTGATAAGCCTACCTCCATTTGACTATGGACTTTTCTAGTTAGTTCTATGCGAGCGACCCTGAATTCTGAGCCACCACTTTTTCGGGGCCAACGCTCAGGCCTTTGCCCAGAACTCAGTGAAACTTCTAGAAATGATAAATGACATAGAAACAAATCTTATAAACCAAAACTTGAACCAGGACTGACATTTCGTCAAACACATGGTGAACATGCAACCTAAAGGTCATGAATGCATATCTGAACATAAGGATCTGAAAACATATCTGAGATTTAAGAAGAAAGGTTTATGTGTTCTCACAATAGCTGGCATAACACTAGTTAGGTCATGCATTCATTAACCATATATTCCTTAATGGAAATGTACTAAGAGCCATACTTAGATCTGTCAACTAACCATGTTTTTTTTTCTTGTGACCCAGAGGAACCTAGCAGCCCGCCTGACACGTAACTACCAGTAAACCTATTGGGGGCTACGATCTATCCTCATCCCCATAGCTTGGGTCGCAACAAGGGGGATTTGAACATGGGTCTCTTGAGTTTCAACGATTTCCCATATCTAGAATTACCAATTGAGCTGCCCCCCCACCCGGGCGCCTTCACCCGGGGCCTATTAATTAACCATGCTTATAACCAACATATAACCAGATAAATAACAATGATTATAACCATTTAAGACGCATAATAATAAGTACATTTACTAATAAAAACAAGAGGAACTTAGCTCTTATTAACCATATGAAAAAGCCAACCAAGTTAGGCACTCCCACATATCACCCGACCATAGATTAGGCTTAACCAAATCTTTCTTTCAGCCAATCACCACTTGTGCCATATTCCAAGCATCCATAAACAACCAAGGAAATCCAGAGGTTAAGAACCCTAGAATCCAAAGCTCTGATACCAAATGTTAGGAACCAGCTCACAAAAAGATAGAAAAGATAGATCAACAACTTCAAAATCAACCTCTTCGAGGGGGAAACCTCCTTTATATTACACAAATGAACAATTCTTGGATGATACAAATGACTAAACCTCCTTTCTACATATAGGAGTCTAAGGGGTAACAATATAATCAAATCCGACATAAAAATAATAATATAATGGCACAATAATAACATTAACGGCTACAATGACAATAGTAATTGGGGAATCACTAGTATTATAAGGACCTAACATAAGCACAGTTCAATATTTTTCTATTAATGTAATGAAGTGTTTTTATGTTGCATATTTGTGTTTATGATTATATATGTAAGTTGTAGCGTTCCTATTTAAGTTTGGATCAAAACAAGTGAAACTAGAGGTTAAACCACCTCCACCCTCATCAAATCGTGATCACACCAAAACCGGTGCTCCAATCACAACCAAACCGAACATGGAATGCCATCCAGAATCCATCACTATCCTTGAGGAATTTTACGTATCCTTGTCTCTCAAGATTTACCACAATCTAATCACGGATCACTAGTCCCTAAACTTTGACCAATCTCTCAGGAATTACCGCAATCCAAACCTGGATCACTAGGACCTAAACCGAGACATATCCCTCAGGCTTTACCGTGTATCCTGCCAAAACTGGTCAAGGGATTCCTAGGCCTTTGGGAATGAAACTTGAGACCACCTCTGCCCTAGATTCATAAATCCATCCAATAAATAAAATCTCAAAACTGAGATAAACATCCCAACATACCATGGCATCTGGGAAGAGGAAAGGCTAGGTTGAAAACCATTTTCATAACTCGGCAAAACCATGCCACCGACAACAAGAGAATAATACACCAACATGCAAAGCCATGCATGTCTAAACCAGCTAGGAAATCACAAATGCAAAAGGTTACCTTCAAGTATTCTTGCTTAAGCTGCTTGATCCTAGTTTTACTTCCTTGATCCTTGCTTTCCTTCATTTCCCTTTGCTTACCTTTCCTTTCTTGCTCCAAATCTAGAGTGCTCCAAGAAAACTCTAAGTGACCAGGAGTGAGAAAGAGACAAAATAAAAATAGAGCTCCAAACTTGAACTGACCAAGAGCTTAACACTGACTAAGCTTGAGCCAAGAGATTAACATTGACTAAACTTAAGCCAAGAGCCTGCCAACTGATCCTCATAAGCCTTTTTATTAACGAGGCCTCTATTTTTTTCATTTTCCATAATTTTTCTTCAATCTCCTCCTCACATGCAACTTGTGACCTTTCACCTTACTTTTCTCCTAATTTCCTTTATTTTCATAATTAAATGTGCCAAAAATGCTTTTTTTCCTCTTAATGTCTTTACCTTAGCCTTTGCCAATTTCCTTAGCCAAAACAACATCCAGTGATGCCCCCTAGAATATCTTTTCCTAGCATTCAGCTTGGAATACGTGTCCCTTACCCGCAATCTTATTTTTCCTTTATTAACTTTTATTACATGGAATTTTCACCAGGGCTATTACAGAACTCTCCCCCTCGAGGAACACCATCCTCGGTGTTAAACTACACTAAGACCTCAGCAAGACCGCTGAAAAACAAACATACTGCCCATGGAGCTCTATAACATAGCTCGTTGTAGTATTTACAATGAATGACCTGCTCAAAAGTAAGCATCATGACAACATGACCAGATAACAACAATATCACATACTGGAGCTTTATAGCACAACTCATTACAGTACTTACAATAACCATATATACACATATGAACATTTGTTAAACCATCAAATAAAATGATACAATTCCCGTATCAATTAACAAGGGAGTCCAAAGCATAACACCTCCACCCTTAAAAGTAGTACCAAGATTCGCCTCCTTCCCAAGAAGTCCACAATCCACTATCACAGTCAAAGCTACATCTAATGTCTAGCACTATAATCCTATGCCATTTGTCCTCTCAGTGAACCGTTACTAACTCATTGTTCCCATGCACACTCCCAATGTGCATCTAATTCCATTTGGAAATGATCATGACTAAAACAAATATATTCACAACCTTCCCTTCTCTGCTACACAGTCCCTTGGGAAATTCGGTCACCCCCTTCTGTGTAGTCACTCACCTTCCAAGTTCCCCGACATCCCTATCCTGGGCAATCCATCACTTAGCAAGGCTTCCTCGCATCGAAAGATCAAACAACCAAGGCATATACCTGCCTCAAAAACATCATATCATTCATAACATGCTCATGGAAATCAATGGACACTATTGGGTACCAGTGTCCCACAATGGCCTTGCTCCTGAAGTGCTTTACCAACATATTGTTGCATGTTCCAATTTCTTTTCTTGTTGCTGCCAATTCTTGCAGTCTATTTCAACCACCTAACCGGGCATGTTCATGCATTCTTTCTCCAAGAACATAAGTTCCATTACCTTCAAATAAATTGAAATAACCTTAAATCATACCTCATTGGTAGTTTGTTAATAAGGTATACTTGCAATCCTGTTTACTTCATGTCACAATACCACAATCACCTGCACAACGTGTGCACAACATCACATGTACATGGCACCACCTGCACAACATGTACAGAACACCACATGTACATTGCACCACTATACAACGTGTACATAATACCACATGTACACAGTACCACATGCATGACATGTACATGACACCACATGTACACAGCATCACATGCATGACATGTACACAACACCACCCTTGGGATTTTTCTGAGACCACCTCACCTGGATCCAAAACCTTCTGGAAATCCATAGATCAACCGAGAAAGAATCCCATCACACCATGGCTATCTGGAAATGACAAGGCAAGGCCCAAAACGACTATCAAAACCTAGAAAAATCCATGCCATCAACAACAAAGAAACCAAAATACACACATGCATATGCCATGCATGAGAGAACCGGCTAGGAAATCATACATGCAACCTATTACCTACAAGTATTCCCATTGAAGTTGCTTGATCCAACCTTTCCTTTGTTTGATCCTTGTTTTCCTTTGCTTTCCTTGTCCTTCCATTGCTTGCTTTCTTTCCTCCTCCTCTTGGTGCTCTTCCACTCTATGAGACTAACTCAAAAACTGAACTATCAAAAGGCTACCAACTGATGCTCTAATGTATTTTTATTATTGATGCCTCTAATGTATTCATGTTTCCTCTATTTTTCTTCAATTTCCTCCTCACATGCAACCTGTGACCTTTCACCTCCCTTTTCTCCTAATTTCTTTTATTTCCTTAAATAATATGTCAATTAATGCCTCCTTTCCTTTTCAATGATTTTTCCATTGCCTTTGCCAATTTCCCCTTAGCCATAAACACACCAAGTGATGCCCACTAGGATATTTTGCCCAACATTCAACTTAGAATAAGTGTCCCTTGACCTTGGTCTTATTTTTCCTTTATTAAATTTTATTACATGAACTTTTAACCTGGGGTTATTACAAACCCCTCCCCCTTAGGGGAACACCATCCTCGGTGTTCGATGACACCTACAACTAACAAAACCATTGAAAAGCAAAAAATACTTCCCATGGAGCTTTATGACCCAGCTTATTGCAGTATTTACAATGAACAACCTGCTCAAAAGCAAAACTATCATGAAAAACATGGAAACCATACTGTTTATTGGAGATTTATAACACAACTCATGGCGGTATTTACATCCATGTACATATATAAATATACCAAAACTCATTTTCCTCAATCGAGAAAATAAGGAAGGATACATAGCCCACATCTAATCATTCATCTCCCATGTAGCTTCATCAGGCCCAAAGTGCATCCATTGCACTTTAACCTGCTCGATTGCTCAATTCTGGAGCATGAGTTGTTTTCATTGCAATATACACTAAGGTTCCAACTAGAATTCTCCTTCTAGTTCCACCTATAATACAGACCAATCAAAAAACATGATCAACATCCTTTACATACGTTTTAAGCAATGAAACATGGAAAACATCATGGAATTTCACTACCAAAGGTAGTGCAAGTTTGTAGGCCACTGGTCCAATCCTCTCAAGGATCTTGAAAGGACTGCAATATCATGGTTCCAACTTGGCACATGATCCAATCCTAAAGGAGCTCTTCTTGGGCTTGATGCACAAATACATCTGCTCCCCAACCTAAAAATTCTTAACTGCCCTATGTTGGTCTGCATAACTCTTCTTCCTGTCCTGTGCTACCTTTAAATTCTTCTTTATAACCACCAAATATATCTTCCCACCAAATATCTACTTTCCCTTTAATATTGAAGGTGACTATCTTGGCTTTCATGTTCTCTAAATAACTATGCAATCTGAGTAATTTCTTCATCCCAAGCAACTGTGCCTTTGTATCTTCTGACTTCTTCATCTCTCCATCAAATGTAGGTGGCTTGAATTTCTTGAACTCCTCAGGAAAGTATTCACCCCTCCTATAGGATGATGACAGTGATGACTGTGATTATGTCTCCTAGATTAGGAACTAGAATGATGCCTATACATACCAGTCCTACTATTAGGTGTATCCAATGAGCTGCCACCTCTGACTGTATCCATTTTATCCAACCCGTATATGGACCGAGACCTATTACCATGTGATCCATTAGTTTTCCCTTCCTGCTCTTGGCTAGCCGTTGACTGTCCATGTCTTTGCAACTCCAACAAGCTCTAAAGAATCGATGCATTAACCTCTAATTGCTTCTCTTGAGCCCTTGCAAGTATTTCTTGAGCCTCAACCAACTTTTCATTGTCCGCTTTGCAACTTCTAATCTCCGCCCTCAAACTCCTCAATCTATCTGCTATACCAGGAGAATGCTCTCCTCCTTGCTGCTAGACTGATATGTAGGGAGAGTCATGGGAACTGTAATCTACCATTTTGCTCGTTGTCTTTTTTTATGTTCTTCCTGAAAGTAATCCATGTCAGATAAACCAAATAGATACCAAAACCATACCTCATTGATGTTTAGGGGAGGCTTATCTCATATGCAAGGTCAATCCACATTAGCATGATACATATATTATTATAATCATATCAACATAATGACATCATACATGACCACACCAATTATACACCATGAACCCATGCATCACAACCATAATTATGACAACATCAAACTTTACATAAAGAGAGCATAACCTGCTCTAATACCACCCTATAACCCACCTCGTCCCACATTTACCCACTTTCACCAGTTTTCCTGGGGTAAACATGAGTTGAGGATCACTATGATAAGACTCAACCTCCCATATGACCTTAAGGAAATGGAGTCGTAACTTAAGACCTTACTAACTTCGCTTAGATGCTACATGACCTCCAAGAGCAACCCAACCCCTCTAGGTGCCCAACCCTTGAGATAAATCTATTTTTCACTAACCTAGAGCCTTAGTCACTCCCTTTACAAGGCATGCAAGTGATTGTAACCCTCTAGTCACACTGATAAGCCTACCTCCATCTGACTATGGACTTTTCTAGTTAGTTCTATGCAAGCAAACCTGAATTCTGAGCCACCACTTTTTCAGGGCCAACACTCAAGCCTTTGCCCAGAACTCAGTGAAACTTCTAGAAATGATAAATGACATAGAAACAAATCTTATAAACCAAAACTTGAACCAGGACTGACATTTCGTCAAACACATGGTGAACATGCAACCTAAAGGTCATGAATTCATATCTGAACATAAGGATCTGAAAACTTATCTGAGATTTAAAAAGAAGGGTTTATGCCTTCTCACAATAGCTATCATAACACTAGTTAGGTCATGCATTCATTAACCATATATTCCTTAATTGAAATGTACTAAGAGCCATACTTAGATCTGTCAATTAACCATGTTTTTTTTTCTTGTGACCCAGAGGAACCCAGCAGCCCGCCTGACACGTAACTACCAGTAAACCTATGGGGGGCTACGATCTATCCTCATCCCCATAGCTTGGGTTGCAACAAGGGGGATTTGAACCTAGGTCTCTTGAGTTTCAATGATTTCACATATCTAGAATTACCAATTGAGCTACCCCCCCACATGGGCGCCTTCCCCCGGGGACTGTCAATTAACCATGCTTATAACCAACAAATAACCAGATAAATAACAATAATTATAACCATTTAAGACGCATAATAATAAGTACATTTAATAATAAAAATAAGAGGAACTTAGCTCTTATTAACCATATGAAAAAGCTAACCAAGTTAGGGAATCCCACATACCACCCTACCATAGATTAGGCTTAACCAAATCTTTCTTTCAGCCAATCACCCCTTGTGCCATATTCCAAGCATCCATAAACAACCAAGGAAATCCAGAGGTTAAGAACTCTAGAATCCAAAGCTCTGATACCAAATGTTATGAACCAACTCACAAAAAGATAGAAAAGATAGATCAACAACTTCAAAATCAACCTCTTCGAGGGGGAAACCTCCTTTACATTACAAAAATGAACAATTCTTGGATGATACAAATGACTAAACCTCCTTTCTACATATAGGAGTCTAAGGGGTCACAATAAAATCAAATCCGACATAAAAATAATAATATAATGGCACAATAATAACAATAACGGCTACAATGACAATAGTAATTGGGGAATCACTAGTATTATAAGGACCTAACATAAGCATAGTTCAATATTTTTCTATTAATGAAATGAAGTGTTTTTATGTTGCATCTTTGTGTTTATGATTATATATGTAAGTTGTAGCGTTCATGTTTAAGTTTGGATCAAAACAAGTGAATCTAGAGGTTAACCACCTCCACCCTCATCAAATCGTGATCACACCAAAACCGGTGCTCCAATCACAACCGAACCGAACGTGGAATGCCATCCAGAATCCATTACTATCCTTGAGGAATTCTACGTATCCTTGTCTCTCAGGCTTTACCACAATCTAATCACGGTTCACTAGTCCCTAAACTTTGACCAGTCTCTCAGGAATTACCGCAATCCAAACCTGGATCACAAGGACCTAAACCGAGACATCTCCCTCAGGCTTTACCGTGTATCCTGCCAAAACTGGTCAAGGGATTCCTAGGCCTTTGGGAATGAAACTTGAGACCACCTCTGCCCTGGATTCATAAATCCATCCAAAAAATAAAATCTCAAAACTGAGATAAGCATCCCAACATACCATGGCATCTGGGAAAAGGAAAGGCTAGGTTGAAAACCATTTTCATAACTTGGCAAAACCATGCCACCTACAACAAGAGAATAATACACCAACATGCAAAGCCATGCATGTCTAAACCAGCTAGGAAATCACACATGCAAAAGGTTACCTTCAAGTATTCTTGCTTAAGCTGCTTGATCCTAGTTTTACTTCCTTGATCCTTGCTTTCCTTCATTTCCCTTTGCTTACCTTTCCTTTCTTGCTCCAAATCTAGAGTGCTCCAAGAAAACTCTAAGTGACCAAGAGTGAGAGAGAGACAAAATAATGATAGAGATCCAAACTTGAACTGACCAAGAGCTTAACACTGACTAAGCTTGAGCCAAGAGATTAACATTGACTAAACTTAAGCCAAGAGTCTGCCAACTGATCCTCATAAGCCTTTTTATTAATGAGGCCTCTATTTTTTTCATTTTCCATTATTTTTCTTCAATCTCCTCCTCACATGCAACTTGTGACCTTTCACCTTACTTTTCTCCTAATTTCCTTTATTTTCATAATTAAATGTGCCAAAAATGCCTTTTTTCCTCTTAATGTCTTTGCCTTAGCCTTTGACAATTTCCTTAGCCAAAACAACATCTGGTGATGCCCCCTAGAATATCTTTTCTTAGCATTTAGTTTGGAATACGTGTCCCTTACCTGCGGTCTTATTTTTCCTTTATTAACTTTTATTACAGGTAATTTTCACCAGGGCTATTACAGAACCCTCCCCCTTGGGGAACACCATCCTTGGTGTTAAACTACACTAAGACCTCAGCAAGACCGCTGAAAAACAAACATACTGCCCATGGAGCTCTATAACTTAGCTCGTTGCATTATTTACAATGAATGACCTACTCAAAAGTAAGCATCATGACAACATGACCAGATAACAACAATATCGCATACTAGAGCTTTCTAACACAACTCATTACAGTACTTACAATAACCATATATACACATGAACATTTGTTAAACCATCAAATAAAATGATGCAATGCCCATATCAATCAACAAGGGAGTCCAGAGGATCACACCTCCACCCTCAAAAGTAGTACGAAGATTCACCTCCTTCCCAAGAAGTCCATAATCCACTATCACAGTCAAAGCTACATCCAACGTCTAGCACTATAATCCTACGCCATTTTTCCTCTCAGTGAATCGTTACTGACTCATTGTTCCCAAGCACACTCCCAATGTGCATCTAATTCCATTTGGCAATGATCATGACTAAAACAAATATATTCACAACCTTCCCTTCTCTGCTACACATTCCCTTGGGAAATTCGGTCACCCCCTTCTCTGTAGTCACTCACCTTCCAAGTTCCCTGACATCCCTATCTTGGGCGATCCATCCCTTAGCAAGGCTTCCTCGCATCAAAAGATCAAACAACCAAGGCATATACCTGCCTCAAAAACATCATATCGGTCATAACATGCTCATGGAAATCAATGGACACTATTGGGTACCAGTGTCCCACAATGGCCCTGCTACTGAATTGCTTTACCAACATATTATTGCATGTTCCAATTTCTTTTCTTGTTGCTGCCAATTCTTGCAGTCTATTTCAACCACCTAACCAGGCATGTTCATGCATTCTTTCTCCAAGCACATAAGTTCCATTAGCTTCAAATAAATTTAAATAACCTTAAATCATACCTCATTGGTAGTTTGTTAATAAGGTATACTTGCAATCCTGTTTACTTCATGTCACAACAAGTCAAACTCGCATCTTTGACCAAATCATCATGTATAAACATATCACATCTGGTTAGCTCAAAACACAACCATCATAGATGAACATCATAAATCACATGTAACCGTTATAAACTAGGATCATAAATCATGTATAATCATCATATACCATAGTCATAAATCACATGCATAGTAAAACTAAAATAAGATGTTGATACTTATTCGTTCATCAATCCTTAGCTTCTACCTTTGTCTTTATTCTATATGCACTCTAGATCAGTTTCCACACCCAACAAACACCTAGTGCCTTCTCCTCAACCATGTGCACATACACATAGTGTGCATCACACACATACAACTACACACATCATACAATACCATGCAATACATGCATCTACACCAGTGCCATATGTACCACATGTACACAATACCATCTGTACATTGCAACCACCTGCACAACGTGAGCACAACATCACATGTACATGGCACCACCTGCACAACATGTACACAACACCACATGTACACTGCACCACTATACAACGTCTACATAATACCACATGTACACAGTACCACATGCATGACATGTACATGACACCACATGTACACAGCATCACATGCATGACATGTACACAACACCACCTGCACATAGCGCCACTTGGACCATATGTACACAACATTACATGCACACAACACCACTTGTACAATTATGCACACAAAACCATACGTAAATAGCACCACATGTACAACATGCACACAACACCACATGTACATAGCACTGCATATCCAACATGTACATAGCATGATCTGTAAATAATACCACATATCCAATATGCACAAAACACCATATGCACACAACGCTGCATATACATCATGCACACATTACAATATGTACATAGCACTACATATCCAACATCTACATGCAAATAACATCACATGCACAAAAATAGTACCACACATCCAGAACCACACTATCTCTACCAAGCAACCTTGCTTCTAGTGTCTTATCCATGCTTGGCCCAGCATGTCGCAAACCACACTGCTGTCATTTCACTATTGTATCCCTTGGTATAACATGTCCATAACATAAGCATAGGCACAATATAAATTCATATTCACATGATACTTACCTCATATATTTGTCATGACTACTCTTTCCACTTGATTCCTCATAGTCAGGAACCTCTTCCTACCATTCGCCCACATAAGAAATCATTCCTCCAAATGAATGATCCCTAACAACCATGTCAGACAGTGATATAGATACATATACACATACATACATACATATATAATCATTAGCATAAAACAATCATCATTCTATCAGACAATGACATACATACATACATGTATACATATATAAACATCAACATAATCATGATCATAACATAATGAACAGATAACATAAGGTATAGGTTAAGAGAACTTCGTTTATTCATATAAAACATGCACAACATTGAGACCAATCATTCCCAGCATAGCCAAGGCATCTAACACCTCAGATCCATTTACTTTACCTTTTCTAGTCACCTTTCACATGACTTTTCTGCCACCATCCATTTACCACAATGGACCCAACCAGTCCAACCGACTGTCATAGTCTTACCTTCCACTATGCTTACTTATGTATCAAGCTTCATCTGTGTCTTACATTACCTGTTGGGTACCACATGGCTCTCCCTGAGCTCCATTAACTTTTCTCTTTCCCAACCAATTACCAAGACTCAAAACAATAAAAGGAAAGAATGGAAACAACAACAAGAAGACCATGAAAACCAAAAGCAATATGAAACCACAAAAAAGTGGCATAGCTATGCAGCAGACACAATCAAAATTGCAAATCAAGCACAACAATCACAAAATACCAAAAGCACAAGACAAACAACAAACACCATGACTTAATCCCTATGGTTCCCAAGGAAAGCTTGACCTAAGCCTTCTTCAAGATTTCATGGCAACCTCTCTTGCGATGCAACTCCCTACATCATGTTGTCATTAGCACATAATTGTTAGTGCATAAATAAACATAACAATACACTAGTTACCTCATCTTGTTGTGCCAAGCATGTTTCTTGCAACTGAACACATCCATGACATCTCTCAATGGACTCCAATCCTTTGACAGATCCACCTGTAACTAAAGACTAGCTAATATACCTAGCAAGTACATGTTCATGAATATAGCATGTATCCACATATTATCAAACAATAGTAAGCTTAAGAAGAATTCCTGTAGGCAAATCACTCATTCATTTGGAATTAGGTTCCAAACATAGCCAAAGGAATTCTTGCCCAATTCCTTTCTTTGACCTTTTCCTTGCTGCAATTGAGAGTTACTATGCACTGTCACATCACCTGAATCAACTATTACCTTGTCAGGCTAATGCCATCATGCTTCCTGCAACTGCTCACACATGTCAACCACATGTTCCAAATATCAAGACAATCATATCTATCAATTTGAAATCAAAATTTAGCAAGACTAACAATCATGTCATAATCCATAGTCAACTCATAGTCATTAGACATAATGCTACAACTATCACCTATTTACACGCAAGTACATATCAACTGTCTCAACACACATGTATTAGTACAATCATATTAAAACAAGATCATTGGAACACATAATCATGTTATGCAATTCATCAAACATTCAACCAAGTTGCAAACACCATGTTAAATAAATCAACTAGATGACAGAATCAACCAGTCAAGCACCAAATATACGACATAAGAAAACTCGTACCTTACTGTATCTCAAAGGCCATCTTGTCTACACAATCAATCCATATTAGCATGATATATCTTCACAATATATTAACCCAAACATAAATAATATCATGATATCCAAAATAGTCACTAGCTAACCTGTTTACATCATAACTCATACACCATTATTATTTCAGCTCATACCTGAATATCATAACCATTACCATCTACATAAGCCAATCCGACTTAGTGTGATACATATAAAATCAAGATATAAATGTTATAACCCTAATCATCAAGCTAACTATCATTTAACAACAGATTAACCAATAAGATACTTCATCAACAATATATAACATAATCATCAAGTTATCTAACCTAAAACAACAATAGCGATGCATACAACCATAGGTTACTATCATTCATGACTATCTGACACATGTGCATATGACTACACTAATCAACTATCATCTATTATGTATGTAATCATAACATGAAAAGACATGTACATAAACCTAAGGCATATAATAATCCTTAACTTACATACCTGCATGCCAACATACAATACTTGTATGACGATATGCTCTTACCCCAAAGTCTAATGTTGTAACCTCATTATGATGATCTTCATCTCCTGCTCTATCTTAGCCAACACATTAACATCATAACATACCAATACCACCATGATGACCAAGATTGCATACCATGAATTCATAAGGCTACTATTAATGCATAACTATAACCAAGGCCAGACATGCATGACAACTTCATATAGACATATAACAGATGAGCACCAAACCATATATACATCATTCTAGCTAGAGTCTAGTCATCAATGCAAGGCCATATCAACAACACATGATATGACCCCATGCATGAAAACAACCATTAATCCATTTTACACATTGCCACATGCAACCATCAATGTGCATAAACAATGTCTAATAAACTACACATATGTATGAATGCATGTACTCAATCATAAGCGACCAATTCTTGTAACCAACCTACAAGACTGATACATGTAATCAAACATACAAGAATGCAACCTAACATACAAGGATGTAACCAATCTCCATATAATCATATAACTAGTCATATACTCCTGACGATGCATTCCACAAAACCACATCAAGTTCCTCATGACAACATTGCTAAAATCATGATCAATAATTATGCAATGCAACAAGCACATGGAGTGCAAGTGTAAGAGACACACATGCAACTGACATGCATTCATGACCAAGCACCTTCACCCAAGGATAGAGCAACCACGCTCTAATACCAATATGTAACACCCCCTCCTCCCAGGTCCACCCAAGCAACCGACCAGCCTGGGTAAACATGCAACGAGAGAGGTCACTATAAGGGATTCAAGTTCCTTGGTGACCTTAAGGAAATGGAATCGATGAAACATATCAAACAAAGCCATCCACATCAACAACAACACCCTTAACAGACATGTCAGCCACTTAGACATCTTGCCCTGAGTCCCATTGATGTTTTAAGCCTTTTAACCCCTTATCGCTCTAATGCTATAAGCAAGACAACATCCAGAAGAAAAGTTGCTATCACAAGCCTATGTGCTAGCGTCCTAGGACTCTTTTCAGTAGACCTGTGCCAGCGTCGCCAAGATTTGAGCCAGTTTTCTAGCCCAGAAACTCGAACTCTGCCCAAAACTTGTTATAACCTTCAAAATCCATCAAAGACATGATGACAATATAAACAAATAAAAAATCAACCTCATGACTAGGCCTCAGCATCCCCAACCGACACTAATATTCTGTCAAACACTTGGCATCAATGCAACCTATAGGTCTAGGATATAAGATAGAGCATAAATGACTTGTTAGTGTCGGTATCTTCATCCCTCCGTCAGTGATCAAATTCTCTTGTTGCATTGCATATTAGGTGGCTCTCTCAGTTAGCTGCATTCCATTAGGATCATGGATCATCTGACGGTAGTGGCTTGTTGTACATTTTCCCTCATGTCCTCTACCTCCTGGCCCATTTCCGTTCATCAAGATCATCTGCAGTCATTCTTTGTCTTTAAATCTGCAAGATTCATTTTTAGGGTTTCAGTCTCATTAGGTCTAGGGTTTCGTCAAAAGTCTTCAAAATGTTCAATAATGGTCAGCAGGTGCATGAGGAGGTTTATAAAGTTCTAGTACCAATAAATTTCATAATCACATGCTCAAAGACTGATTTTTCCTCAAAACCTTGTTTTGAGGAAAAACAGAGTATTCTATGTTTTCATGTATAAATTTGATGCAATTTTAGTTTTTCATATGTAACAGCTTCAGTGGCAACCCTGGTGACCTTGCCAAAATTTAGCATCTTCATCACCTGCAAGGCAAACAAAAAGGTCAAAACATTCAGTTCATCAAAGGAAAAAATAAAGCAAAACTGCCTAGAAACATAGTTTGAAAAGAAAATGTCAAATGTAAACATTACAAAAGTGGGTTTTATGAGTGAAAAATTAAAGTCTTTTGTATATAAGCCATTTCTTGTGTTTAAAGAACTCATTTGCATCCAAAAGAGAAAGAGGAACTTAGAGCAGGTTCGTGGAAGGAAAATCGCAGCAAACAGTTCAATTTTCAAGGGCGCGACGCATTGGGTCATAGGCGCGGTGCATAGAGCTGGCATGGCGCATTGGGCTGCCCTTTACAATGCAAAAAATACACTGGCGTGGTGCATAGAGTAGGCACGATGCGTTGGGTTTGTGGCACGACGCATAGAACTGCAAGCCTAATTTCACCCACGAAATTCATCCAATTGCTAAATTTGCTCGATTGCCACCTGTCCAAGTAAGTTAAACATCCTTCCAATGCCAGTGAATGTGTGTCTCTAGATGTTTATGGTAATTTAGTGAGAAAATTTTCAAACCCTACCTCCTTGCAATTTTTGCTCAAAAAACATTTGCTTAGGGTTTGAAGTTTGTGTTTTTGCTACCAAATCCACTCCATCACTCCCTGTTCCTTTGATTCCCTGATTTATTGTCCAGTTTCATCAACTCATTCCCTAATCTCCATATCCTTAAGTTCCCTAACCCCCTATCCCTAATTATCACTATCCCAAACCCTAGCTACAAATTCCTAAACCCTAATTGCTATCCCAAAGTCTAATTATTGTCCCTAAAACCCTTTTATTCCCCAAAATCCAGTCAGCAACATTCCCAAAACCCCTCTTACCCTCTCCCTTCACAGTCCCTCATACATTTTCATACATTTGGCAACAAAATTTAAGACACCTTAAATCTCTTCATACTCATCTAAGAGTAGCTCAAACATTTCGCAAACATGGAATCTGATCCTTCCTATGACCGAGATGAGGAGAAACACAGTGACTCTCCTAGAGAAATGCATGCACCAAGGAGACCTCATAAGGGTGGTAAGCATATACGAGAGGAGCCTACTTCATTTGCCGAGCTACAGGCCTACCCTCTTGCTGTCACATGCTTTCCACACCAATCCTGTTATCAGTTCTGTGAGATGGTAGAGAGAGTCCAGTACCATCATGAGTTGGCTAGGTTATTTGTGCTCCATCTACATAACGGCCAAGTCACTCTCGCAGGTGTGACATTCACCTTCACACCAGAGTCTATCTCTCTAGCAAATGGCATTCCAAATGTCGGTGAGCAGTGGAATAAAAGGCAGCAAATCAATAGAGAACATTATGAGCCTTACATCAAGCATGGTTATCATAGACATCCCAGCAGAGTTTTTCCCTTCCAGTACCTGAAAGACTCATATGCTCCCTTGATGAAACTCATAATTAAGTATTTCAGCTGTGAGGTCCGATTTTCTCGCCTGTATGCCTATCATATCAGATTGTTGATGCACTTTACTCGGGTAAGAATGATGAATCTCCCCTACTTCATTTGCCAGAACATTGAGAAGATGAACACCCTAGTGCACAGGAAGACTCCTCAGCAGCAGTATAACAACATATACCACTTTGCACTAATCAAAATTGTGGTCATGCATCAGCTTGGTTTGCAGAACATCTCATGGGAGGATTTCATTTCACATGAGGTCTTCACAGGTCCTCAAGTACCTCCAACATCTTTTCATGAGACAAGTGGACCTTCACATCAGTAGGAGATTCATGAGACGTAGACCGCTAGTGTGCCAGTGTTTGTCACCTATCCAAAGGGCACTAGAAGGTTGTTTGCAGCAGCAAAGCGAGTATTATATCCACCCAGGGTGGAAGGGGTCTCGCTTCCTCCATCAACAGAGTAGGCTTAGGACAAGGGCAAGCGGCCATTACATGATGAGGGGCCTTCAGGAGAGCAGGAGACAGATTTCATTCTCATTCAGGATGATGACACTGATTTGGGCCCACAAAGCCAAAGCTCAAGGAGATCATTCAGGAGCAACAGGTGGATATTAATAATTTTTCCCTCAACCTAGAAAGAGCTAAGTCGATAATCGAATACCTGGAGCAAAGAAACAAGCAGCTAAACAATCAACAAACCATTATGGAGCTGCAAAACATACGAGAAAATCGGCAAGTTGCCAAAAGGAGGAAAGTGAAGCTCACCCCAATTGAACAAGAAATCAATGTTGATCATGAGTCTTGGCTTGAATGAACAAATATCCACTTAGAAAGGTTGCTATAGAAGGCCAACAGGGAGAACCATGTTGAGGCACATGGACTACCATTACTTGGTGAGAAACAAAAGTTGCAAGGCAAGAATCAGGAATTTGAAGGCCAAGTTGAAAAAGGCATCGAGGAAGAAAAAAGAGAAAGATATACTTCAGATCTTGGCTGAGGCTTCCTTTGCCCAACATAGCACTTAATGGAGGACACTCAGCCCAAATTTCAAAAAATTTGGGACACTTTTTGCAATTTTGGAATTTTTGGGCCAAAAAACAGGTTTTCCTGCCCAATGCGTCGCGCCACCTGGCGTTCGCTTTTGATGGGGGTATCCTTTTGATGAAAAATCAGCATTTTTGGATTTTTCATAAAAAAAAATATGCATTCTCACAAATGGCCAAGAAATTTTGACAAGTTTTGAGCCCCCAAAAAGGTCAAAAACACCCCAAAAATGACCTTTCTGCCCCTTTTTGGACACACAGGAAGCAGTGTTGGGAGAACTCAGTTTTGGAGGGGCAACTGGAGGCCAAGTTTAAAAATTCCACTTTTTTCAGGAAAGTAGACAGACAGACCTTTCCAACAAGCACACTTGGAGCAAATTTGGACACCAGAAAGGCCTCCAAAAGCAGCTACAAACAAGCACTACGCATAGGGAAATCAGTGAGGCACATTGGGGAAATTTTGCTCAATTTGACCAAAAATACTCTGTTTTTCGCCTAGTTTCTTGATAGTTTGACTTTTCTTCTTCTAAATGTCAAACTCATGATGTAATTTAATGTAATTTGATGGATCTTACTGTAATTATGCTAAATTTTCACTCATAGAGGTAGATTCATCCATGAAAAGGTAGTTTGCAGCTGAATGAATCAGTTCCCTAGTTTTTAGAGGCAAGCTATTCCACTGCCTAATTTTTAGTTCTCATTTTAGAATTTGTTGGAACAGCTCCTAAACTTATGAGCTCGACCCCTAGAGGCTAGGGTGAGTTTTTTTTATCTATATCTTGTGATTTTTCAGTCATTAGCAAAGGTTGGACTTTTGAGAAAGCTTGGAGCTTCATTGTATACACATTTCAGCAGTTTTGGCTAAGGAATATATCAGGGTTTGCAGCACTTTATGGGATTCATGTCGAATCTTGCTTTGGTATTGTGTTTCCTTCTATAATTGTAAGTTTACATGTGTTTTATGTATGCCATTATGTCTCTTGCTTCATCTTAACTAAAAAAAACAAGGATAAAAGTAGAATCCATTGAAATTGCAGTGCTCTACCTAGGGTTTGTTTAGTTATTTATGTATTCAGCTATTTGAAAAGGATCCTTGAGGTTTTCTTGCCCTCTTCAACTCCTCACTTGTCTAAAAACTCTCCATTTCATTCAATTAGAAGTACCAAATCATTTGCCTACCTTGCCCCACAGAGATCTCTGCAAAACTGAGCCTCATTCCCCATACCCAAATTTGCCTTTCCATTTGAGCCAACAAAACATCATCAAACTCTTTTGCGCACATACCTAGCCTAAGATCAGTCATCTCAAGCCTCATTGATCATCTTTGCTGAGATTGACAAGGAGAGAGCCCTCTCCCGACCTAGTAGGGCTAGCTACCAGGTTAAGCGTGGTTTGATGTTATCCTGGATCCTACCTTTCTCAACCTAAGGTAGATTTAGGCACTAACATAGTGGCGACCATACTGGGGAAGAATTTATTTGTTTTTTAGTGTTCTTCATTTTATAAACTACAGACGGAGCCTAAATATTAGCCAGGTAGCCTTCAAAACGCTTTTGCTTTGCATTAGCGAAAGTAGATAAAAGCTGCTTCAGTCAATCTCTAGTTTAGTCTTATAAACGGAACATCTGGCTTACAAATTGCCCCAGTACATCTGATAATTCTAAACTTTGGGTTGATAAGCTTAGAATTTGATAGGCTGAACAAGTTGATAATGTCCATTTGATTTCTTGGAAGTAATAACACACTGGATTCCATAAAATATACCAGAGAAAATTTTGATCTTGATCCACCTCCTGTGTACAAAAATCCCAATTTTATTCTGAGAATCCTTTGCCGAGAAAGTTCTATGATTCTGGTGTTTCGATCTCATTCATGTCCAGTGGTATTTTAATATCTTGAAGATCTT
Organism: Pinus taeda; assembly: GCA_000404065.3. Lineage (NCBI taxonomy): Eukaryota > Viridiplantae > Streptophyta > Pinopsida > Pinales > Pinaceae > Pinus > Pinus taeda. Next base: position 87,896 of record APFE031011408.1, read on the forward strand.
GAGTTTGACGAGCATTTTGATCTGTCATTGTTTGAGACTAAATCAGAAAGTGTTGTTGCTTCTACTGTCCTAAATCCAAAGTTTGTCAAAGATTTAGAAACTAAAAGGGCCAATAAATCAATTGACGATTATATCTTGAAACTCCAAACTTCCATTGTGGCTACAAACATTCCTGAATTCTTAGAGTCTGCATCTGCAACTCTTGGGTCATCCGCTATTGCATTTAGTTCCGAAATTCCCACCGAAACTCCCTTCATTCCCACCATTCCCATGCAACCTTCTACCTCTGATCAAAAATTTGCAGTGATGTCACCTCCGTCCACTCCTTCTACTCCTCAAACATCCAAAATTTCTTCACCTCCATCCACACCTCATACATCAGTTGCACCCACTCCCCCTACATCTCCAAGACCGATTGCAAATCCACCTAGAGCGATGGTTGCCCGATTTGCACCCCTTGTGTTGCCTCAAAATTTGGATGACATGCCTGCAAATTATCAAATCAAAATTCCATTGTTTGATGGCACTCCTCAAGGTGTTACAAGATAGGATGACATATTTCTTTGATCTTCATGAGATTGATGCAGAAAATGTGACAATGAGACTGTTTGTACAATCCTTTGGAGGTGAAGTGAGGAAGTGGTTCAGAGCTTTACCAGCTGCAAGTATCACTACACTACCTAATCTTCAGAGGCAATTCTTGGATCATTGGGAAGTGAAGAAAAACCCTCTTCAGATCCTTTCTGAATATGAGAACATCAAGCTGAATATTGGTGAGTCTATCCAAGATTATTGTATTAGATTCAATTCGATTTACAATGCAATTCCTGCTGATATAAAGCCACCTCTGGGGCTGGCTTTGATCAAATTTCCAGATGGTTTCGATCCTGATATGGCCTATCAACTAAGAGAAAGAGATCCAGCCACTTTGGAAGATATGCAGAAAATTGCAGTCAGCGTTGAAGCTAATCTGCTTGCCAAAAGAGCTAGAACAAAGGCTGAAAAGAAGGTAACAATAAAGGAAGAGGTTTCCACTTCAGATCAAGTGCACCGTAAGAGGGAGAAGATGTTTGACAGATTGACAATTGACAAGCCTGAACCACAAGTCAAAAATCCCAACTTCCATGGTCTGCAACAACCACAATTTAGAATCAAGCAAAGAGAGTAGCGAGCAAGACCAAGCAACACAGTAGCAGGTGAAAACACCCTTACAGCATAATTTTGTGCATGGTCTGGAATTAGATGATGAGGAGAATGTAATTGGAGAAGAAAATCATTTCTTTACACCTGATGATATGCCAATTTTTATCACTAAAGACGATGAGTATTCCGAGAACTCAGTTGTACAAAGGGATGAAAATTTCATCTTGGCAAATGAAACATTTCTTGAAGAGGAGTCTGATAAATATCAAAGAGGGTACCTGAATGCTCTGTTAGCCCAGCAATGACAATATTCACTTAGAAGTAGAGATGTTCCCATAAATCCGATTCAGAAAAGGAAGGAGACAACAGCGCCAAAAAATGATCCTCCCATTATGCAGAAAAAGGGAAAAGAGACAGTTGATCCTACCACCAGCAAAGCACCAGCAACAAATGAAAGATCCAATCAGCCAAGTCCATCAAAGGAGAAGACTAAAAAGAAGGACGTTTCGGCTAAAGAGGTAGAGAAAACTTCAGTTTTTAACTTAGAAAAAGAAATTGCTAACTTAAAAGTATCTATTCCTTTGACTGAGTTGATGAAGAACAGTAGCTATAAAGTTCAGGTGTCTAAGAATTTGAATTTAGATCCATTATCTAATATGGTAAACGTGGAGGATGATCAGCCTAAGTTGATCTTTGGTCCAGCATTGGAAGGTCAGTCTCAAGATAGTGATGTAGCTACTTTTTACATCAGCTTTAGGGTGCATGATTATGTGTTACACAATGCAATGTTTGATTCTGGAGCCTCTCATAATCTCATGCCTAAGGTCATCATGGAGAAATTGGGATTGGATATCACCAGGAGGTACCATGACCTTTACTCTTTCGATTCTAGTAGAGTAAGATGCATTGGTATTATCAAAGATTTGACGGTCAGTTTGGATCAGATTCCGGCTAAAAACATTTTGATGGATATGGTTGTGGCGGATATACCTCCTAGATTTGGCATGCTTCTTTCCAGATCTTGGGGAGCAAAAATTAAAGGGACATTGTAGCTTGATTTCTCTTATGCTACTGTTCCCGTGTTCGGACAAATGAGGAAATTTTACCGGGAGTAAAAGATGAAGTACATGATCACTAGCAAGGAGAAACTGGCTTATCATCCAATCAACTATGTACATACTGATCTAGAATCTTTTTTTTTTTTTTATATTCAGATAGGTTTAATGATGTAAATAGCCAAATAGTTGAAATAGAAGACATTCCAGAGATCACCAAAAATTTCAGAGAAGTCTTAAAGCAAGAAAAACAAAGACTTGATAGTACTGCTAAGCAATCAGCCTTCTGACAGTAGCAACATATTGATGGACATCAAGGAAAAGTGACAAAGCAAACAAAATTTCAGCATTTGGAGGAGGACGAAGCCGGCCTGCGGAGCATGGATTTTGATGGCGCAGTAGGAAGGGAAGGTGCTGGAATTGGCATTTGGATACGCAGCCCTATTTTCACCCCAAACAAAGTGCCAAGCAATGTAAGGGTCTGTTCTTATAAATTGGCTTTTGACTATTCAAATAACGAGGCTGAATATGAGGCTTTAATTGCTGGTTTGAAAATTCTTAGAAAGTTAAATGCTAAAAGGATTTCAGTGTATGGGGACTCTGATTTAGTTATCAAGCAAGTGAAAGGGGAATACCAAGCTAATCATCCTCGAATGTGGGCCTACTACAATGCAGTATTAGATATCTTGAAATTATTTTCATATTACACTTTGACATGTGTCCCTCGTGTTCAGAATGTCATTGCAGATTTTCTCGCAACAGCCGCAAGTAATTTAAAAATTCCAATGAATTCAAACAATAAGTTTGATATTCATGTGAAACATCGCCCGGCTCTCCCTGACAATCAAAGGTATTGGCAAGTGTTTCAAGATGATGAAGAGATCGATGAATTTCTGCAGAATGAAGGTAAATTCAAAGACACTTCTATTGATGTGGAGTATGATGATGGTGAAGCGGATATAGAAGTCAATCAGATGGGAGTTTTGCAGCTGAAGGACAATGTCATTCCTAAAGGTCTAATACCTTTAGAGGAGCTATTCGATCAAGATGATGTAGCTCGAAAACCCAGCTTGGTGCCAACTGAGAAAGGAGTTGAGGATGTGAATATTGGATCAGCAGAAAATCATAGAATGGTGAAGTTATCAAAGGCATTGCCACCACAGGTAAAAGCAAAATATATCAGTTTACTATCTTCTTTTACTGATGTATTTGCGTGGGATTATTCAAATTTGAAGGCATATGACACAAGCATAATTTAGCATATCATCCCAATCAAGCCAAATCAAAATCCTTTTCGTCAGAAGCTAAGAATAATAAATCCAAAGTTGCTACCCTCAATAGAGAAGGAAGTAAATCGGTTGTACAAAGCTGGTATTGTCGTCCCCATAATATTTTCAGATTGGATTTCTAATTTGGTGCCCGTGCACAAGAAAACATGTGAGATTCAGTTATGTATTGATTTTAGAAATCTGAATAAAGTATCTTTGAAAGATAACTATCCATTGCCCAAGATGGACCACATACTTCAAAGAGTAGTTGGAGCATCCCGCATGTTGCTACTCGATGGGTATTCGGGTTATAACCAAATTCTGGTCCATGAGGATGATAGAGACAAAACAACGTTCACCACTCCGTGGGGAACTTTTCATTATGCAAAGATGCCTTTCGGATTGAAAATGATGGTGCAACCTTTCATCGGGCGATGGATATCACATTTGCTAATGAAAAAGATGTCTTTCTAGTTGTTGATCTTGATGATTTGACAGTTTCTCTAATTCGGATGAAGAGCACCTTTATCATTTGAAAATTGTATTTCAGCGGTGTAGAAAGTATGGTATATCTCTCAATCCAAAGAAGAGCCTGTTTGCCATGGATGAAGGCAAGCTTCTTGGTCATATCATATCAAAGGAGGGCATCCACATCAATCCAGCTCGGGTGGAAGCCATTCAAAATATTGATTTTCCATGAAGTAAGAAGGAGATCCAGGCATTCAATGGTAAGATGAATTTCTTACGTCACTTTGTGCCCAATCTTGCAGAACATCTAAGGGAAATCACAAACATGCTCAAGAAAGATAATGTAGTGAAGTGGACTGAGGAAGGAGTTAAGTCTTTCAATTTGGTGAAATTGGCCCTATCTTCAGCTCCAGTTTTGATCAGCCTGGATTATACTCAAGATTTCACTCTGTTTTTGGTTGCCTTTGATCATACTATGGCAGTGGTCTTGATGCAGAAAAGAGACTAGCTCGAGAAACCAATTGCATTTTTCAGTAGAACCATAAGGGACGCAGCTTTAAAGTATAATATTATTGAAAAATAGGCTCTTGCTTTGGTAAAGGCATTGAAAGATTTTCGCGTCTATATTCTGCATTCTCACATCCTTGCTTATGTCCCTAATGCCGTTGTCAAAGATGTCTTAGTGAAAACAGATCCAAAGGGAAGAAGAGGCAAATGGATTGCTGCCTTGTTGGAATATGACGTGGAGATCATATCGACAAAGCTCATCAAAGGACAAGGGCTGGCCAAACTAATGGTTGAGTCAAATTTGCACGCCTTGGACATTAATCTCATTACTACTATGTCTAAGGAAGATGAAGAGAGTTCGCCCGCTCAGGTATCAGAAATTTTTCTTCTTTCTCCTTGGTATTCGGACATTGTTTATGTACTCCAAAATCTGTCACCACCACCTGGAATGACTAAGAACAAAAGTAGGACCCTAAAATTGAAGGCTGCCAATTTTTGTATCATGAATAATGCACTTTATTGGAAAGATCTTGGTGGTGTCTTGCTCAATTGTTTGGTTGAAGAAGAGGCAAAACAGGTTATGGAAGACTTTCACAAGAGAGATTGCAGAGGTCATCTTTTCTAGAAGACAATAGCCAATAAAATTTTGAGAGCGAGATATTATTGGCCAACTCTTTTTGCTGATGTGTACAAAACTGTAGCAAGCGGCCACGAATGTTAGATTTTTCAAGGTAGGATGAAATTGCAGCCTTTACCACTCAAGCCCATTGAAGTAAGTGCTCCATTTTAGCAGTGGGGATTGGACTTCATTGGTGAGATCCATCCTACTTCTTCAGCGCAGCATAAATGGATCCTCACAGCGACAGACTATTTCACCAAATGGATTGAGGCAATTCCCACACAGTAGGCCACTGATTCGATAACCATTTCATTTCTTGAAAACAATATTTTGTCTCGTTTTGGCTGTCCAAATAAGCTAATCACTAATAATGCAGTAGCCTTTAAATATAAAAGAATGATTGACTTTTGTAATCAATATCAAATCACTTTGGGGCACTCAACTGCCTATTACCCACAATGTAATGGATTGGCGGAATCCTCAAATAAATCTTTCGTCAATATTATCAAAAAGCTACTGGAAACGAACAAGAAAAGTTGGCACAAAAAGCTTGTTAATGCACTTTTGGCAGACAGAGTAAGTCAAAAGAAATCTATAGGCATGTCTCCTTTCGAGCTTGTGTATGGTGTGGACACGGTCTTCCTGACCTCTCTTGCAGTCCTGGTGGTTAAACTCCTACAAGAAGCAGGCAATGAAGATCATCATTTGCAGCAGAGGATCAATCAAATGATTCATTTGCAGAAAACTAGGGAGGAGGTTTTCATAACACTTTCAATCTGCAAGAGAGAATTAAGAAGATATATGATCGAAAGGCAAAGGCAGACAAGTTTCAAATAGAAGACATAGTGCTGAAATGGGACGTGAGAAATGAAGATAAAGGTAAGCATGGCAAGTTTGAAAATCTTTGGAAAGGGCCTTTCAGGATTGATGCATATTGGGGTCAAAATGCTTTCCTTTTGAAAGAAATTAATGGAGAAGACTATCCAGGTGGGGCAGTCAATGGTCGGCTACTCAAACAGTACTATTTTTGAAGCGTTTTCTATTGTCATATGTATCACTGTACATACCGGTTTGTTTAAATTTCATTGCAAGTGTGTATTGTATCATTCTTTCAGTTTGGGGCCCGAGGTGAAGGCTATAAAACTGAGGTTTGATTTCAGTTTGGTCTAGTTTGTTTGAGTCAAGTCCTTCAGTCGATTTCAGTCTTGAAATTGAGTCAATTTTGAGTTAGATTTCAGTCCTGAAATTGAGTCAAGAGTTTGGTTTTGATTTGTCGAAGTTATTGACTCCATAGCCCAATGGACGAAGGCACTGCTTGCTTTCCCAGAGATTTGTAGTTCTTGGCACCTCCAAGGAGCTACCATCCCCATTGGAGCCAATGTTAGTGTCATTATCTTCATCCCTCCGTCACTGATCAAATTCTCTTGTTGCATTGCATATTAGGTGTCTCACTCAGTCAGCTGCATTCCATTAGGATCATGGATCATCTAACGGTAGTGGCTTGTTGTACATTTTCCCTCATGTCCTCTACCTGTTGGTCCATTTCCATTCATCAAGATCATTTGTAGTCATTCTTTGTCTTTAAATCTACAAGAGTCATTTTTAGGGTTTCAGTCTCATTAGGTCTAGGGTTTCGCCAAAAAGTCTTCAAAATGTTCAATAACGGTCAGCAGGCCAATGACGAGGTTGAATAAAGTTCCAATACCAATAAATTCCATAATCACATGCTCAGAGACTAATTTTCCTCAAAACCTTGTTTTGAGGAAAAAAAGAGTATTCTATGTTTTCATGTATAAATTTGATGCAATTTTAGTTTTTCACACGTAACAGCTTCAGTGGCAACCCTGGTCACCTTGCCAAGCTTTAGCATCTTCATCACCTACAAGGCAAACAAAAAAGTCAAAACATTCAGTTCATCAAAGGCAAAAATAAAGCAAAACTGCCTAAAAATAGAGTTTGAAAATAAAATGTCAAATGTAAACATTACAAAAGTGGGTTTTATGAGTGAAAAATTAAAGTATTTTGTATATAAGCCATTTCTTGTGTTTAAATAACTCATTTGCATCCAAAAGATAAAGAGGAACTTAGGGCAAGGTCGTGGAAGGAAAATCGCAGCAAACAGTTCAAGTTTCAGGGGTGCGGCACTTAGAGCTGGCGCGACGCATTGGGCCACCCTCCACAATGCAAAAAATACACTAGCGCGGCGCATAGAGCAGGCATGGTGCGTTGGGTTTGTGGTGCGATGCATAGAGCTGCAAGCCTAATTTCACCCACGAAATTCGTCTAGTTTATAAATTTGCTCGATTGCCACCTGTCCAAGTAAGTTAAACATCCTTCGAATGCCAATGAATGTGTGTCTCTAGATGTTTATGGTGATTTAGTGAGAAAATTTTCAAACCCTACCTCCTTGCAATTTTTGCTCAAAAAACAATTGCTTAGGGTTTGCAGTTTGTGTTTTTGCTGCCAAATTCACTCCATCACTCCCTATCCCTTTGATTCCCTGATTTATTGTCCAGTTTCATCAACTCATTCCCTAATCCCCATATCCCTAAGTTCCCTAACCCCCTATCCCTAATTATCACTATCCCAAACCCTAGCTACAAATTCCTAAACCCTAATTGCTATTCCAAAGTCTAATTACTATCCCTAAAACCCTTCGATTCCCCAAAATCTAGTCAGGAACATTCTCAAAACCCCTCTTACCCTCTCCCTTCACAATCCCTCATACATTTTCATACATTTGGCAGCAAAATTTAAGACACCTTAAATCTCTTCTTACTCATCTAAGAGAACTCAAACATTTCGCAAACATGCAATCTGATCCTTCCTATGACCGAGATGAGGAGACACACAGTGACTCTCCTAAGGAAATGCATGCACCAAGGAGACCTCATAAGGGTGGTAAGCATATACGAGAGGAGCCTACTTCACTTTCCGAGCTACAGGCCGGCCCTCTTGCTGTCACATGCTTTCCACACCAATCCTGTTATCAGTTCTGTGAGATGGTAGAGAGAGTCCAGTACCATCATGAGTTGGCCAGGTTGTTTGTGCTCCATCTACATAATGGCCAAGTCACTCTAGCAGGTGTGACATTCACCTTGACACCGGAGTCTATCCCTCTAGCAACTAGCATTCCAAATGTCGATGAGCAGTGGAATAAAAGGCAGCAAATCGATAAAGAACATTATGAGCCTTACATCAAGGCTGGTTATCAGAGATATCTCAGCAAAGTTTTTCCCTTCCGGTACCTGAAAGACTCATATGCTCCCTTGATGAAACTCATAATTAAGTATTTCAGCTGTGAAGGCCGATTTTCTCGCCTATATGCCTATCATATCAGATTGTTGATGCACTTTACTCGGGTGATAATGATGAATCTCCCCTACTTCATCTGCCAGAACATTGAGAATATGACCACCCTAGTGCACAGGAAGACTCATCAGCAGTAGTATAACAACATATACCATTTTGCACTAATAAAAATTGTGGTCATGCATCAACTTGGTTTGCAGAACATCTCATGGGAGGATTTCATTTCACATGAGGTCTTCACAGGTCCTCAAGTACCTCCAACAGCTTTTCATGAGGCAGGTGGACCTTCACATTAGCAAGACAGTCATGAGACACATATCGCTAGTGTGCCAGTGCTTGTCACCTATCAAAAGGGCACTAGAAGGTTGTTTGCAGCAACAAAGTGAGTATTATCTCCACCTGAGGTGGAAGCGGTCTCACTTCTTCCATCAGCAGAGCAGTTTCAAGACAAGGGCAAGCAGTCATTACATGATAAGGGGCCTTCAGGAGAGCAGAAGACAGATTTCATTCTCATTCAAGATGATGACACTGATTTGGGATCACAAAGCTCAAAGCTCAAGGAGATCATTCAGGAGCAACATGTGGATATTAATGATTTGTCTCTCAACCTAGAAAGAGCTAAGTGGATAATCAAATACCTAGAGCAATGAAACAAGCAGCTAGAGGATCAGCAAACCATTATGGAGCTGCAAAACATACGAGAAAACCGGCAAGTTGCCAAAAGGAGGAAAGTGAAGCTCACCCCACTTGAATAAGAAATCAATGTTGATCGTGAGTCTTGGCTTGAAAGAACAAATATCCACTTAGAAATATTGCTAGAGAAGGCCAACAAGGAGAAAACTATGTTGAGGCACATGGCCTACCATTACTTGGCGAGAAAGAAAAGTTACAAGGCAAGAATCAAGAATTTGAAGGCCAAGTTGAAAAAGGCATCGAGGAAGCAAAAAGAGCAAGATAGACTTCAGATCTTGGCAGAGGCTTCCTTGGCCTAACATAGCACTTAATGGAGGACACTCAGCCCAAATTTCAAAAAATTTGGGACACTTTTTGCAATTTTGGAATTTTTGGGCCAAAAAACAGGTTTTTCTGCCCAATGCACCGCGCCACCTGGCACTCGCTTATTATGGCGGTATCCTTTTGATGAAAACTTAGAATTTTTGGATTTTTCATGAAAAAATATGCATTCTCAGAAATGGCCAAGAAATTTTGACAGGTTTTGAGCTCCCAAAAAGGTCAAAAACACCCCAAAAATGACCTTTCTGCCCCTTTTTGGACACATAGGAAGCAGTGTCGGGAGAACTCAGTTTTGTAGGGAAAAATGGAGGAAAAATTCAAAAATTCCACTTGTTCTGGAAAGTAGACAGGTAGACCTTTCCAACAAGCACACTTGGAGCAAATTTGGACACCAAGAAGGCCTCCAACAGTAGCTGCAAACAAGCACTATGCATAGAGAAATCAGCGTGGCGCATTGGGGAAATTTTGCTCAGTTTGACCAAAAATACTCTGTTTTTCGCCTAGTTTCTTGACAGTTTGACTTTTTTTCTTCTAAATGTCAAAATCGTGATGTAATTTAATGTAATTTGATGGATATTGATGTAATTATGCTAAATTTTCACTCCTTGAGGTAGATTCATCCATGAAAAGGTAGTTTGCAACTGAATGAATCAGTTCCCTAGTTTTTAGAGGCAAGTTGTTCCACTGCCTAATTTTTAGTTCTCAGTTTAGAATTTGTTGGAACAACTCCTAAACTTATGAGCTCAACCCTTAGAGGCTAGGATGAGTTTTGTTTGCCTATATCTTGTGATTTTTCAGTCATTAGCAAAGGTTGGACTTTTGAGAGAGCTTGGAGCTTCATTGTATACACATTTCAGCAGTTTTGGCTAAGGAATAGACCATGGTTTGCAACACTTTATGGGATTCATGTGGCATATTGATTTGGTATTGTGTTTCCTTATGTAATTGTAAGTTTACATGTGTTTTATGTATGCCATTATATCTCTTGCTTCATCTTAACTAAAACAAACAAGCATAAAGGTAGAATCCATTGAAATTGCAGTGCTCTACCTAGGGTTTGTTTAGTTATTTATGTTTTCAGCTATTTGAAGAGGATCCTTGAGGTTTTCTTGCCCTCTTCAACTCCTAACCTATCTAAAATCTCTCCATTTCATTCAATTAGAAGTACCAAATCATTTGCCTACCTTGCCCCATAGAGATCTCTGCAAAACTGAGCCTCATTCCCCAGACCCAATGATCCAGGTGGATGTTGGTGGCCACCCACCTATCCCATTTGGACCCCCGCAACTGTCTCTTTCAGTTTTTCAGTTTCCGTAATTGTAGCACAATTTACTATTTTTAGCAGTTTTT